>WBNO01009281.1:106560-133384 GCA_013400575.1 Peucedramus taeniatus
AACAGTTTTTCGCCGCTTCCATTTATTTTTCGATATCTTATCTCTATTAGGTTTTGCAATCAACTATTAAGGTGCAACTATGCCCAAAAGAAAGGTAAGTACGAAAAAAAAAAAATTAAAAAACGAGGGAAGGCAGATGGGGAGCGAAGGGGGAGAGATTAAAGCGGCAATCGCGGAAATTTAGCTGTAAAAAAAAAAATTTAGCGCGCGCGCGCGTGTGTGTGTGGAGTTTTTTGGGTTTTTTGGTTGGTTTCTCTTTTTTTGCATTTTTAATTTTCGGTGTATGTCCTAGAGCGGAGCGGGGAGCGGAGGGAGAGGGCTCGGGGCGGGCAGGGCAGCGCGGCGAGTTCACTTTTGGGCTGTTTTGTTTGGGAAGGAGGAGAAGGCTGGAGCAGCAGTGTCTCCATGCTGGATTACAAACAGCCATAGTGCTGTGCTGCCCCTGTGGAGAACGCGGGGCAGCAAAACCCCCCCAAAACCTGCGCCACGACCCCCCCCGGCCCCCCCACCCACCTCCGCCAGCGTTTTAATCCCCATCGCGCCATTCCCGGCTGGATTCGCCTTTAAACGTCGCCTCTTTCTCCTGCGTTTGCCTTTGTTCTCCTTTTTTTTTTTTTTGCCTCCCACTTCTTGTCATACCAGATGGTTGTGCAATGGTAATTTGGGGCCATTAGGCGGCGCAGAATTTGAAACTGGCCTTCAAGGAAAGCGGGGAAAAGGGATTTATCGCCGTAGTCGGGAACTTTGGGGCAGCGGGAATATGGGGCGCCCCCCCCCTCTCCTCACAGCGCGGGCTGGGGGGGCGGGGCGGAGACGCGGTCGCCCCTCGATCACCGAGGCGGCCGCCCGAGGGGTTTCGACCCGGTCCAGGCGCCTCACGGTCCCGGATGGGGCCGCCGGGGGCCCGGAGCCAGTCGAAACGCTTCGGGCGGGCGCGATCGCCGCGTTCCCGGTTGTCCCTCATTGTCCTTGCGGGGCCCGCGGCGACCTTGTTGTGTGAGGGGAAATTGGCGGGAACTTTTCGAACTCTACGTGGTGACGTAGCGGCGGCGGCCGCGGGGCATTGTGGGAGTTGTAGTCGTGAGGCGGTGGGGATTGGGGGAGGCCGCCATTGCTGCGGGTGGTGTTGGGGGGCCCTGTGAGCCCCCCCGGCTCCCCTCAGGGCTCAGGTGGAGTCACAGGGGATGGTGCTGCCTTCTCACCTCAGTGTCTCCCTTTCTTTGCAGGCTCCAGCTGAAGGAGAGGCAAAGGAGGAGGTAGGAGTTGTGTGTGCTCCCCACTCCAAGAATTCCTGTGGGGTTCTGCAGAAATTAGGAAGCCCACGCAGCTCATGAGGGGTGTTCATCCCCTGGGGGTGGCCTGTGCCTGGTTTTGGGGTGCTCGGGGCCATCACCATCCTCTGAGGTGGCAGGTGACCCCCCCCGAGGTGGTGCTGGGGGTCCAGCAGCTCCCTGGGCTGAGGTCAGGGACAGGGTCCAGTGGGAACGTGGCCCTTTTATCCTCACAACTCCTGCAAGGAAAGAAACTTCTTCCCTTACCTCATCAGCAGAGTAAAGTGGCGGCAGCAGAGACCTGCTGAGCAAAGGTGCACTTGTAGGAAATCATAGAATACTCTGAGCTGGATGTACAAGGATCATGGAATCACAGCATGGTTTGGGTTGGAAGAGACCTCAAATATCCTCTGGTTCTGGCCCCTGCCCTGGGCAGGGACACCTTCCACCATCCCAGGGTGCTCCAAGCTGGCCTTGGACACTTCCAGGGATGGGGAGTCATCAAGGTCCTCACCATAATGCCCATAATTTCATAAATCCTAGGATTTCTATGGGGCTTCATAATGCCATGTTATTTTGGGTGGCAGTTATGAGAAAGCTGTGCTTTATGTGCTCTCTGAATTTTACTGACATATCTTTCCTTATGCAGCCAAAGAGAAGGTCAGCCAGACTATCTGCTGTGAGTATATCTATTTATCCTTTAGTATTTTATCCCTTGGGATGGGGACAATTAAAAATAAACTATTGGGGCTTTTCCCACCTTCTTGTGAAAGGCACACTTAGAGTATTGCAGTATTTAAAATTGCCATTCCATGTTTCTGTTCCCTGAACATCCCCACATCCCAGGCTTCTCATATGAGATACAAGGTCTGTGTTAGTGCACATTCCATCTGGGCACAAGTATCCAGAGTTAAGGAATATTGATTTCAGGATGGATTTGTTCCCTGTAGGACTTTTCCATACAAAGCTCGTGGCTCTGTAAATCACCTGCTCTCTCCTTAGCCCTGGTAATTTGCCCATTGATTTTTTTGCAGGGCCAACAAATAATTTTCAAAAGCTACCAATATAATGCTCATAAAAATAAGTATTTCTGGTATTCACCTGACTTGTTTCTTGTGTTTTTTGCAGAAACCTGCTCCACCCAAACCGGAGCCAAAGCCCAAAAAGGCAGCACCTAAGGTAAGGGTCTTGAACTGAAGTTACATTTTCCTTCTCTAGGTATTTACAGGGATAAACCCCCCACAATTAACCACTTTGCTTATTCATAATTATCTTGAAAGATTTAAGATGGAATTATGTGAGCTAAAAGAATGGGAAAGACATAATTTTATCCAATTTCTACTGAAGGAATGTGGTAAACTGAGCAGATTTGAAATCCCTTGTGGTGAGGCTTTGCTGCTGCTTTACAAGGCCATTCTGAAATTTCATATAATGCATTGTTGGGAAAATGATGCTTGGAGTAGAGATCAGAGACTCAATTAGAGGAGGCATTGAAAATCGTGCTTTTAATTACAGTTTCTTACTCTATTTCCATTCTGAGGCCCTCTCTGCAGTTAGTTATCAGTTTATCACATTTTAATCACTCAAGAGTTCTAGAGACCCCTTCAGCTGGATATTTTTGGAAATGTCAAAAACATTGGCATGTCTGACAGTATAATTTAAAAAGTAACTATTAAAAGATCTTCTTTAGTTTGGAGCAACAGTTTGAAATTTCAAAGGGGGCAGTTCTGCAATCCATGAGGGATTTCTTTCCATCCCCTTCTTGTCAGCCCTCCCACCATCAGTTTGCAGTGCCTTTTTGTAAGACTTTTCTGTAAACATTTAGGATTTTGCAGCTAAAAAAAACCCCACCAAAACAATAAACACCCCAGCAACAAAAGTTCAGTGATTGTTTTTAACCTGTTCCTGTCACACATTTCCCTTGTGGTTTGGGATGATGATGTGGGCAAAGCACAGGGGGAGAGACACTTGGGTTGCAGAGGGAGATGATGGGCTGGGAACCAGGAGCTTTTTCCTTTTCCTTTGAAAAGGAATTTGCAATTGCCTATGACCCAGCAGACTTCCAGGTGAGGGAACTGTTTCCCTCCACACCCTCTGTGTGCAGCAGCAGAGATGCTGTGGAAGAGAGAGAGAACCCCACATGTCACTTGGGGCTCAGCTCTGTAATCTCAGTGCTGTGCAGAGAGAGCTTTTCCCGTTCCATCCTGGCCTTGCAGCTGGAATTCTAGACCACATTCCTGGCTGGATGGAGCACTGGACACTCTGGGCTGCACTTCCCTCTAGTGGCTGGTGCCCCAGGCAGAGCAGAGCCAGCTGCTGGTGGCACACAGGACAGGGCAGCAGTGGATCCACCTTCTTGTGTTTGGGTTTTTCCCAAGTTTGCTTTTTTATTTTCATGGAAACATTGCAGGGTTTAAACACTAAAGCTGCCTTAACTGAATGTGAAAAGTTGGAGGAACAGGGGTGCAAGAGCTAAGGTCTGTAAGGGACTGGCAAAGCTTAGTTTGGGCCCCCAGTGCACAGCTGGGTGGTGTGGTCTCCCTTTGGGATCATGCAGGGATCCCCTGGGAGCTGTGCCTTGGGAATTGCCCAGCTGGACTTGGGAAGCATTGGTCCTCCTGCTCCTGAAGTGCTGTGTGAAGCCAGGACACCTGAGCTGTGTTTTTGGCTCTCCAGAGCTCCTCAAACTGCATCAACACCTTGCAAAGGGTGATGGAATAAGAATCGTGGAGGCATTTTTAATTCGTGTCTGCCCCAAGTGCTTAACTTGTCAGCCTTCAGGATCTTGGAATGGTTTCCATGTGTCAGAATAGATTTCACCTGTTAAACTTTGCCATATTGAAAAACATGGAGCTGGCAAAGGAGTTTTGTCATTTCTAAAATGCAGGATCTGGATTTTGAAGAGATGGCAACTGTTGTTGCCATCTCTAGAGCAAAATTATTGAGGAAAATAAACACAGTGCTGTAGCTGAGGACCTGTTGTGTCCTGTGGGACCCTTTCTCTCCAGTCAGTTCAGCCATGGAAGTCCATTTCCCTGGACTCTCCCCCAGAGCTTTCTGAAGAGGAACTTTTCCAGCACAGAGAATTGGTTTTGGCTCTGTTAATACTTTGTTGTGGGTGTTTTTTTTTTTTTTAATTTTTTTGTTGTTTGTNTTTGGTTTTTTTGTGGGATAAGAGAATAGATAAGCAGTGCCATAGTACAGTTGTCATTCTCACTGCCAAACAGCACCAGGATACTTGGTATTCCCAAGACAGGGACTCCTGCCATCACACTGTAGGAGAGTTTTCTAGGTGGGATGAAATCCCTCAGACTGAGGAGTGAGAGGTTAGAGAGGAAAGTGACCCTCACTCCCTGAATGTACTGACCCCACCTTAAATTTTCGGCATTATTGGAGGATTTGCTGTTAATTTTGGTGAATTTTTAATAATTAAAGAATCAGGTGACTTTACCCCTTAACACTCTGAGTTTGCCCTTAGCAGCTAATTTTTAAGGTGAATAAACTGTGAGCATTAATAACTGAGGGACTGAAGTAAGAAAGTAAACTTTTTGTAACCTTTTAGTAACTTGTAGTCACTGAGACAAATCTCCTGAGTAGATAAATGTATATCCAATAATTTTCATTTATCCTCATTCAGCTGTGAGCAGATCTTGCAGGGTTTCTGGTTCCTTTGTGGGAAATAGGTTAATCAAGCAAGGGGCTGAGCCAGTGCTGTTACTTATTGGCAGCAAGAGGCACATCTTTGCAAGTGAAACTAATGAGGGTCAGGTATTTGGGTCAGGATCTGACCTTGCCTATGGAAAATTATTACTAAAGCATCAAGTTTTGGGTTTTGTTTTGATTTAGCCTGATCCACATATAAGAAACTGCACTTAAATAATAAATGCAGCTCTCTTGTGGTTAGCAAAGTGATGCTGTTGAGCCCCCAGTTTTTCTGGCATGGAAGTAGTTTATTATCACAAGGAATATTTCTGGCAGGGAAGGGGGAAAATCCTTTGCCTACAGCTTTGTTAAAGTTTTCTAAATAGGCATTAACAGCACATCTAAAGTATTCTGGTGTTTGCACATGTTGGTTTTGTTCTGTGGCTGCCTTTCAGCAGCAGGGCAGAAGTACAGGCCAGTTCAACATTTTTCAGCTAATTTAATTGAATGCCTATTTAAAATGAGAATTCTTTTAACCCCAGCCATGGCTGCTTTTATATTCTGCACTTCCCTGTAGCACATTCAGGACAGACAGAAGGAAAACATTTCTCCTGTGAAACTTCAATCTCATCTTGGTCAATAGGAAGTTTGGGGAGTGGAATGAGGTTGTGGAGAGAGTTTTGGAGTTGAGAACATGCTGATGTACAAGGTGGAAATCAGGACTTAAAATATCACTGTTTTCTTAACAGAAAGAAAAAGCAGCAAATGATAAAAAGGAGGACAAAAAGGCAGCAACAAAAGGGAAGAAAGGAGCCAAAGGCAAAGAGGAAACTAAACAAGAGGATGCTAAAGAAGAAAACCACTCTGAAAATGGAGATACCAAAACTAATGAGGTACTTTAGCTCCACTAAAGCTGGGAGCAGAGCCAGATGTGCTGGAAGCACAGCTGCAGGAGCTCTGCTGGGCTCCAGAGGGTGGGGGGGTCACTGCCACACTGTGAGGACAGAGCAGCTGTGGTACCTGCCCAGGGCAGCTCCCAGGGAGAGCCTGCAGGAATGGCCTTCTCCTTCCTGCTCCTTCCTGCCCTGTGCTGGAGCCCTCCCACAGGTGCTGTCTGCTGGCCCTGGTCCCTCTCAGGGCTGGCTCACAGCAATGCCCAAGATTTGGGGAACAGAGGAGCCCAGGGACATCATCACCCTCCAGCCCTGAGCTGACTTTGCACATCCCCTCTGGACTGCTGGGTTCCTCTGCTGCTCAGCACGGGTTGGTGCTGGGCCAGAAATCGGGTTTTGAGTTCTACACAATTCTTTAAAACAATTCTTTGGCTCAGAACAATTCAACAAGAGATTTGCAAAGTAGACTCGGTCTTGTCTCTTACCTGCAGCCTCCTCTCACAGGTCCTTGCTGTGGCAGCTCCCTACCTCAGCTGCCTTTAGCTAGGTCCAGCTGCAGGCTCTCAGCTGCTGAGGGATTGTCCCAGCAGATTCCTCACTGACAGTGAAGCAGTGTTTGCTCAGGGCTCTCGTTGTGTTCTGTCACTGACAGTGGTGCCTCTGCATGGTTGAGTGTCACCATCCAGCCAAGGGTCCTTTATTCTTTCATCTCTAAAACAAGATCAGGAGCTGCTTGGTTAGAATACTACATGACTGATGTGCTTCAGAGGGGCTTTGAGGGAGCTTTGCAGGTTTGATATGTTGACTTGGAAAGTAAAAGCACATTTTTATAGAGAAAGGTGAGAAGTGATTCCCCAAAGTTCAGACAGAGCAGGATTGTGATTGATGTGTAATTCTTCCACTGCCCCATGATGAGGGCTTGAACTTTCCCTAACATATCATTGATCCTAATTAAAATGCATTCCAAAACTCTGCCTCTCTGCAAGCACTTACTCCAAAATTACCTCACTAATTAATACTCCTGTGTTTTTATTTTAAGAATTATCAGCCCATTGTTATATATATTTCTTCTGTGTGTTCCTGTCTATCTACACAAAGCATTGTCCATGTCTGTGTTAACAAACTGCTCTCTTTTTGATGCTGGTTAGATTGGAATCCAATTAGCATTACCAATAATATTTCTATTCTTCCCCACCTCTTCTCTAGGCACCAGCTGCTGAAGCATCTGATGATAAGGAAGCCAAGTCCGAGTAATGTTAACCCTGCCCTATATCTCCATCATTTGGTATCCGTACCTCCATGCTGTATTGTTAACAGAGAGGAATATTTTTATCAACTATTTTATAAATGCAGGTTTTTTTAGCATGAATTTAATTATGGAACATCTTCATCTCGGTTACTTGGGAATTAAATCCCTAACAAACAAAACAACAAAAAAAAAGTCATTGTTTTTAAATTTTGTGATTGTAATAGTTTGTATGGTACATGGAAAGAATAAGTGGTGGTAGCTTTTGACTTCTGTCAGTGTGTCCCTTTTTGTGTAAGTCATGCTTACAGACTTCAGATTTTAATTTTTCCCTTGTATGTGTTGTATGGTTTCTTAAAGTGGGGAGGTCTCAAAACAAATAACCGTGTGAAACATTCCAGTGGTTCTGTGGGTTGCTTTTATAAAGAAGGTGAGCTATTTTCATGAAAAAACCTAAGAGCTGGAAATCTGTTGTTTCCCAAATGTAATTTTATTTTGTCAGTTTTGAAAAAAAAAGAAAAATAAATAAATAAAAGTGTAATCCTGTTTTTAAATGAAATACAAACATTTCTTTTCAAAAAGGGCAGGTTGGTTGTATGTACCCACTGTTAGGAATTTTGCTGGATTTATCTTAATAAAAAAGACTCCTCAAAAGCTGATTGTGGTTTGTTGCTTGTGCTGCTGGAAAGCTCCCAAATTCCAGGAGAGCTGCAGTGGGAGAGGGAGAGCCCATGGAGCTGGAGAGCTTTGGGCTTTTGGCTGGGGCTCGAGCCCCTCTCTGCCTCAGCTGTGTGACTTCCCATTAATCCAGGCCTCCTTTTTCTGGGAAAGAACTGGACCAGAGCAGTGAACTGGGGTTAAGTCCCAGTTCTGATGTTACAGTTTTTTTGTGCAACTTTATCAGCTCCTGCTAAAACCTGCTTTTATAGAAAGTCTCTTCACATCCATGACCAACTACAGGATATATTTAATAAGAAGAAAAATGTCGGCAATGCAGAAACCTCTCTCTCCCATTAAATTGTTCCTCAGCCCAGCAATGGGAAATTCCAAGAGCTTGAGTATTTTGTGTCCAAACGCCAAACAGCAGCTCAGTGAGAGTGTCTTGGATGCAGTGGGGTTCAGGATGAGTCCCCCAGGGCCACTAGAGGATATTTAAATGTGGATTTCATTTTCCAGGCCTGAGGCAAGGGGATTGTTATTCCTGCTGCTCCACCTTTTGCTCTGTACAAATGCTCGGGGTTAACTGGGCTGCAGCAGTGGAGGTGAGGGAGTTCTGAGGGGCCTTTTCCTTGGCAGTGCATTCCCTTAGTCCAGCAGAGATTTTGGGGTGTGCTCTGGTTTCTCCTCCAATGAAAACTGATGGAGCAGTAACTGAATTCCCTGTGCCTGGTGGAAGTGTGCTGAGATGTGGGTAAAACCAGGGAGACTGAACATCCCAGTTGGAACATGATCCAACAATAGTTCAAATACCATCCTGACTGACATCTAAAAATGATTCACTGAATTTCCACTACACAGAGGCTGGGAAAGCTGGGGGTTCAGCCTGGAAAAGAAAGCTCTGGGAGACCTTGGAGCCCCTTCCAGTGCCTAAGGTTGCCTATAAAAAGGGAGAGGGACCTTTCATTCAGGCACATAGTGACAGGATAAGGGGAAATGGTTTTGAACAAAGGTCAGGGTTAGATGGGATTTTGGGAAGGAATTCTTCCCTGTGGGGGTGGTGAGGCCCTGGCACAGGGTGCCCAGAGAAGCTGTGGCTGCCCCATCCCTGGAAGTGTCCAAGGCCAGGCTGGATGGGGCTTGGAGCAACCTGGGATAGGTGAAGGTGTCCCTGCCCATGGCAGGGGGTGGATTAGATGATCTCTAAGTTCCCTTCCCACCCAAATCATTCCAGGATTCCATGATTCCATGAGTTCAGCCAGCAGTCAGTGAGAAATCCCAATGGGCCTGTACTGCTCCAGGGAGAGAATGCATATTGGAAATATTTTAGATTTGTGTTATTTTCTACCCCAGTGGTTTCTCTAAAAGGGCTTTGAACAGGAATCCAGTCCTGCAGGAAGGTGGAGCCCCTTCTCCCAGCCCTGGTGCTGTGGGACCATCTCTCTTTGGCTCCAGCCTCCAGTCACTGAGTGTGATTTAAGCAGCAGACACTGAATATAGTTGATATTTCCTTAGCACCCATCCATTTGCCAAGGTACAAACACCCTTTGGAGTGAGGTCACTGATCCCAAGTCGTGTCTCTCCATCAGAGTCCAGAGGTTGTTACACAGAACATACAACTGAGTGTTTGGTTTTGGTTATTTCTTTTTTGAGTGCCAGGGTGGGAGTTGTTCTTAATTCTATAACTATTGTTCTAATCAAATTCCTTTCAAATAAGTACAGAAAATTGCCCAAGAACATTTTGCTCAAATTCATAACTTTTCAGAGCCATGGGGTATTGAGGGAGTTGCACAACTGAATGGATTGTCTGGTTTATGCCAAACCCTTCTCCACGGCTGTGCTGGTCTAGCCACTGAATCCAAAGCCAGCTCCATGGCAGCTCCCAAGCTTGGCTTATTTTGTCTGAAAAGGTTTCAAACTGTTGAGTCAACCTACTTTCAGGTTTACTTGGAATTTGTGGAGAAAGTGCCTTCCCCAGGGTCTTTGGCTATCTGTTCCCTGTGTTCTGGGTGTTACTGGGTCTGATGCTGGTTAGGAAAAGACCCACATTTGCTGTGGATCTGCATAACAATTGGGGACCTTAAAGATGCAAAGGTGAAGAGATTCATGAGTGTGAAGGCAGTGATGGTTCTGAGGTGATGTCATGGGGAGAGATTTGAGCGGTGTTGGCAACAGCCTGCCATGGTGAGGTGTCCAGGCAGCTGGTCAGGATGAGAGGAGACAGCTTCAGGTTGCACCAGGGGAGGTTTAGGTTGGGTATTAGGGAAAAAAAAAGTTGTCCAGCCCTGGCACAGGCTGGAGTCACCTCCCTGGGGAGATTTAACTGTGCATGTGGCACCTGGGGTCATGGCCATTGGTGGCCTTGCCAGTGCTGGGGGAACAGCTGGACTCAATGGACTTGGAGGGCTTTTCCAACCTAAATGTTCCTGTAATTCCATGATCCAGCTTTTGGTGCAGGCTCCCAGAGCAGCAGTGCCCTCACACAGTGTCCTCACAGGATCTTCAACAGAACTGGGCAAGCATTTGCTTTTGTTTGCTCAGAACAATAAACCCACCGAAAACCGCTTTGCAAACACGGGTCACTGTCCTGGGAGGGACAGGGAAATCAGAGGAGGCACCTCCAGACTTCATCCTGGTCTCCACCATCAGCAACGTGCTGGAGCAGCACAGAGGGAAAAGGCACTGCTGCCTCAGCAAGCAGAGAATGGAAAACACAATGAGGTCCTTGGGATGTAAAAAAAAAAGAGGAAATGGGAGAAAATAAAATAAAACAACCCCTCCAAGCACATAAAAGGAAGAGTTTTGCAGGTTCATCCCACATCTACCTTTGCTCCTTTGAGTGAAGTGACTGTACACAGAGAAAAAGAAAACCTCTCTGCTCTGGAGCCAGGCTGGGAGAGCTGGGGGTGTTCACTGGGGAAGGAAAGCTCTGGGGAGAGCTTAGAGCCCCCTCCCAGTGCCTGAAGAGGCTCTAGGAGAGCTGGAGAGGGCCTTTGAACAAAGGATGGAGAGACATCCCTTTGGAAGGGATAGAGGGACAGGAAAGGGAAAGGGCTTTAAGATGAAGGAGGGAAAATTTAGTCTGGATATCGGCTGTGGCTGCCCCATCCCTGGAAGTGTCCAAGGCCAGGCTGGATGGGGCTTGGGGCAATCTGGGATGGTGGAAGGTGTCCCTGCTCATGGCAGGGGGCAGAACCAGAGGATATTTGAGGTCTCTTCCAACCCAGCCCAGTCTGGGATTCTGTGACACTCCGACAGGTCTGATTTTCAGATCAAGAGCAGCTCCCTGGCAGTTAATGGAGTAACACTGGTGTTAATCTGATGAAGGAGAAAGAAAATTGAATCTCTGCAATGGGAACGATGGCTCCTCCCTCTGACTGTCTCAGTTGTGCTGCTCCTTTCCCGTGCAGCTGCCGGGAGCCCCCGCTCTGAAACTTGATGCCCTGGATGGGCTCCAGGAGCCGGGAACACCCCGGGCCGGCGCTGGGCGGCTTTCGAGGAGCTCTGTCCTTGGAGAGAACAATGTCAACGTGGCTTCCAGAGACTGTCCCAGTGCCCAGAGGAGCTGGAGGTGGTCACAAGTGAGCATGGATAAGGGGACAGATGTCACTGGTGACACGTGTGGCCATTCTCCCCAGCTTTGGAAGGGGTGTGATGGGGATTGGGCTAGGGTGAGTCAAGGAGGGGATGGGGGGAGGATCAGAACTGCTCCTACCTCCTTCCCACACCTTTTATCTGTTTTCAGAGAAGCTGTGGCTGCCCTGTCCCTGGAAGTGTCCAAGGCCAGGCTGGACAGGGCTTGGAGCACTCTGGTCTGGTGAAAGGTGTCCCTGCCCATAGCAGGGGATAGAATGAGATGGGCTCTTAAGGTCCCTTCCCACCCAAACCACTCTGTGATTCCATGATTCTATCATCTGCCCTGATTTATCCACCTCTGCTGGAAGATGACAGGGAGGAGCTGGTGGGACAGGATCCCAGAGGAATGACACTCCCTTCCTCCTGCAGCACCAACCAGGGAATCACTGGAACAGTGTCAAATGGAAGTGATGTCCAGGGATTAGTGTGAACTTCAACCCGAGGTAAGACCTGAAAGCACTGAAAGGAAGTTGGTGCTGATGTGATAGAAAAGGGAAAACAGCAAATTGGAAAGCTCTGCTCCTAAGAGTGGGAATCCAATTGACACCATAAAGCTCTCAAAGGCAACTTAATACAATTGGACACATCTTAAACAATTCCAGACGTTCTTAAAAGGGGGGGGTGGGGGGTGGGGGGTGGAAGGAAGCATAAATTACACAGGGAAAAATGCTGGATTGAAACATAAACACAGAGTGGTCAAGACCACTCCCCCCTCCCACTCCCGGCAGCATTCCCAGTTAGGGGGTTCCAGGGCATGGCTGTTCCCCTTCGGAAGTGAGGTGTGCTGCTTCCACTGGGGATGCAGTGCAGCACAAGCCTGGAATTCTCAGCAAAAGCGGCTCCAAAGTTATCTCAGAGCCAAAATCTCACAAAATCGCTGGGGTTCTGTTTGTTTAACATGAACAATTCGGGGAGGGGGTGGAAGTGCATTTCTTGGAGCTCAAACCAGATGTGCGACATCCCAGCCACAAAGCTCCGGCTTCTGCGCTGTTTGTTTTCCCCCCAGGAAGATAAAAGGAGCTGTGGAGAGGGTTTGGATTGCGGCAGCTCTCGGGTTTCACCCTGGCTCCAGGGGCGCTGGCAGAGGCTGCTCTGTGGGACCACAAATGAGTTTTGCTGTTTCATGGATCCGGGGCCGCCGCTCCCTTCAGAACACGGCTGGACTTGGAGGTGGGCTGTTCCTAAGCCTCAGGCTGAGACTCAGCTTTCCAGCAGGCTGGAATTTTGCTTGGTTTGGTTTCTTCCTTCATATAAACCCACCCTCACGGAGGTGCTGACCAGAAGTACTTCCCCAAGTCACAGTTCCATTTTGTGCTGGCTCTGCCAGGAGGAAAAGGCTGGAGTTGCCTCTCTGGGCCTCATCCGAGGGCAATCCTGCAGGATCTGCCTTCTCTTCTTATAAATCCTTCCATGCTGCCAACAGAAAGTTCCAAATCCAGGCCAAACATTCCCTGCTGTGGTTTCACCACCCATGTGGTTACAGCCTGGTTATCAACTGAGATCTTGGAGTAAACCCTGACTTCCCCACTCCGTGTTTACTCCTAAGCTCCTCTATACCTACAGCATTACCCTGGGAATAATTAAAATAATTAACAAGTGTAATTAACTGTTGGAGGGGAAAGGAGACTTTTAGGACATTATATCAGCAACAATTAAATAAATTACCCTTTTTGTCTTGCAAAGAATTGACAGACAGGGGGGAAAAGGATGCAGGATTTGTATTCCCTGGTGCAGCGGCACAGGGACACTGAATAGGGGTCGGTGGCTCTTGTGTGGGGACACAAAGCAAACAAAGAGGCCCCAAATGAAATTACAGAGTGGCAGATGCAAAACAAGCATATTTCACACAATGAGTAATTAAACCATGTAACTCATTGCCCACATGGAGCCCAGGAATCATAATGGCTTAGGAAGTGATTACAAAAATTCTTGGAAGATGATCCGGTGGGGCTGTGGGACACAAAGACACGTCACCAGTGCAGGACCAGCAACCCGTGGTGGTGGGAGAGGACCTGGAGCTGTCTCTGGCCCTGGACCTCTGGAAGGAGCTGGGGGGTGAGGGGACACAGGTTTGTACTTCCCCTTTGGTCTCAGCCCCTCCAGCCACACTCTGGGCACTTTGAAAGGAGGAAAACTTCCCTGCTGCCCACTGTATGTGGCTGTTGGTGGGGACAGACACACGGCGTGGATGTACCCAAGGTACCACCTGTGTCCCTGCCAAGCCCTGTGCCACTGACCTGGGCTGTGCACATCCCCCTGCGCAGGTGTGTTCCCAGAAATATTCTCCATTGGAACTGAATTTTTCCCAGGAGGAAAAGGGCACCACATCCTCCTGTTCTTGGCAAAACTCCCTCCCCAAATGCCACCCTAGAGCCCAGGTTTGCTGGGTGCTGCTGGTGCTGAAGGTGAGGTGATGGCCACCACTGGACTGGAGAAGGGGTCCAGATTCCCAGCTCCCAGTGCTGCTCCATTTGGGCTTGGGAATTATTTCCAACCCCCTTTGTGGCCCATCTTGGCTATAAATCTTCTCAGCTTCACTGTAGCCTCTAGGTGGTGGTCCTGGCTGGGGATTCCTGCACAGCTGCTCTGCACACACAGCGAGGTCATCCCTGGGAATTTGGGGTTATCCAGCTGCTGGGGTGACAGCATGAGGACCAGGAGGAGGTACCACAGCTCTCAGGGTGTCACTGGATGTGGCACCATGCTGGTGGCAGCTCCACAGGGCTGGGGGATGGTGGCAGCATCTCTGTCCCAGCTCCTGCTGCAGGGATGCCCAGCAAGGATGCACAAGCAGGGACCAGAGAGCAGCCAAGGAAAAATGTATCAATGATTCTCCTCCATCATCTGGAAGTGTGATGTCCCTGCAAGAGCTGGAGTGCTGGGAACTCTCCCTGCCTGCCCTGCAGCCTCTTTGCTCATTTGGGATGACAGGAACATGCAGTGTGTCCTATGAGGACAGGCTGGGAGAGCTGGGGGTGTTCTGGAGAAAGCTCTGGGAGAGCTTAGAGCCTCTTCCAGTGCCTAAAAGGGCCACAAAGAAAGCTAGACAGAGACTTGGGATAAGTCATAGAGTGAGAGGAGAGATCTCCTGGCCTCAGCAGCCCATGACATCCTTGGAAGAGCAACAGTGTGCCCATTACTGCAGCAGGAATTGGTGATACTTGTGTATAGTTTATATATTTATGTTTTATACATATCACAGAATCCCTGACTGCTTTGGGTAGAAAGGAACCATAAACCCATCAAGTTTCACCCCCTGCCATGAGCAGAGACACCTTCCACTAGCCCCAAGGCTGCTCCAAGCCCTGTCCAACCTGGCCTTGGACACTCCCAGGGATGGGGCAGCCACAGCTTCTCTGGGCAATAATATAGAATTATATACAGTATACATAATATTAAATATAGACCTGTATCTCTATAAAATGTGCCATGTTCAGATCAGGAGTGATTCTGTGGTGGATGTTGAAGCTTGTGTTAATGTCCTACACCAAGGGCTGTGCACCCCTTCACTGAGTGTCCCCAGATGCCCCACAAGGTCCTGTTTCCCTCAGCAGGGACAAAACCTGGTGGTTTTGGTTATTCCCTGGTTGGAGCCCTTGGCTCTCCATCTCACTTCTCTCAAGAGCTGCATGGCAAAACCAGCAGTTCCAGCCTATTTTGGCGACCACTTGCTCCAGGAACCTCAGGAGTTTCATCAAAAGCCTGGATGGATCTCGGGTCTCGGGTTTTATTCATTCCAGCATTGGCTGACAAAGCCCATTACATCATCCCTTTGGAAGAGAAATTCTCTGCAGCTGCCTGTGTGGCGCGGGGGGGTGTTTAAAAAATAACACAGATTTTTGTTTCTTTCTTTCAGGGCAATTTTCCTCCCAATTGCTGGAAAATTGAATGCTAAAAAGCTTCAAAAGTGGGAAGGAAAAGGGCAGTGTGCAGCAGTTCCAGCCATTCCTGGGTTTATTATTATTATTATTATTTCCTTTCCAAAGACCAAGGGGGAAAAATAGCCCCATTACCCCGCGCATCCAGCGCGCCCAGCCAGCCGTGAAAAGCAAAGCCAGTGTCATGGCAATGGCAGATGGCACAGAGCGGGAGCAGGAGCGGGAATGGGAGCGGGAATGGGAGCGGGAGTGGCGGCGGGAGCGGGAATGGCAGCGGGAGAGGGAGCGGGAGCGGGAGAGGGAGAGGGAGAGGGAGGGAGGGCTCCGGCCCCGACCTCCGCGCGGACCGCGCTCCTCATTAGCCCCGGAGCAGGGACTAATTAAACCCGGAGGTAAGACAAGCGATTACTTTTCCTTGCAGGAGTGATGTGGATGGAGCCGGAGCCGCTGCTGGAGTCGTCCTGACATCAATGGTAGGAAACGATTTCAGTCTCGGCTCATCCCTCCCGCGCTGCCAGCGAGCAGGGAGCCACAGCAGCTATTCCCTGCTCTCCCAATGACCAGGGGCTGCAGAGAATGTGGGATTGCAAGGAAATACCGATGGGAAGGAGAGAGGCAGTGCCTGGATGCTGTGCTGATGACGTCAAAATGTGACATTCTCAATTATTAGCATTGTTTGGCACCCAAGTATCCAAAGTACCCCCTTGAACTCACCCAGGATCAGAGCAGAAACTCCTCTTCCCTCCTCCACAGTTGTATGGAGTATTTTTTCATGCTCCATAACCTCATTCCTTTTAATCCACTTTTTCTGGTTTCCTATAAAAGAAGCAGTTGGAAGTAAATTATTTTCACTGCCATCGAACTGGGTGCAAAACTGTCAGAAAATGGGATCTAGGGAGGAAAATTTATTATATTATATAATTATAATATAGAATTATACATTATATAACTATTATATTATATAAAATACAGTTATTCTGTAAATGTATTTATTTTTGCACTGCAAGAACTGGAAGTCCAGAGCTGCTCATGCAGCTGCAGTTGCTGACAATTCCTTCTGGGATGTGCTGGGCTTTCCCAGCTTTTACAAATGGGCTGAACTTTGCAAAAACCATGGGAAAACCTGTGGCTATGGAGCCTTTGGCACTCCTTTGCCCATTCCCAGGCAGATGCTCTGTCCCCAGCACACACACTCTGGGTGAGCACAATGCCAGTGCAGGCTGCCTCTGCTCGGCTTAAAATAGCTCCGGCTCCGGCCCTGCCCTGCCTGCTGGAGCACTGGGAGCATCTCTCCACCTGGACCATGATCCCAGTCCCTGGGGATCTGTGGGATTTCCAGAGCAACATCCCCCTCTTGCAGCGCATCATCTGGATGATTCAAACTCAAGCATTGCCGGATTTCTGCTTCCCAGTGAAACACCAGACAATTTGTGTTTCTATTTTTACCCTGGATTAGTTAAGGGTTGCTGCAGGACCAGATCAGGGGTGCTGGGCTTTCCATGGCCTTATGCTTCATCCCATAAATGCTCTTGGCTTGAGAAAAGCCCAACAGCACAACTCCTCTTTGCTGCCAGGGTTGGATCCCTGAGGAGCTGCCAGGGCTGCTGCAGCTTGGCACAGCTCATGGCTTCACCTCCACCACTGCACTTCCCATCCCGGCTTCCCTCACACAGAGGTGGTCAAAGTCACCCACTCCAGTCTAAAAAGCATCCAGGATTATGAGAAAACTTGGGAACATCTTGCCAGCAGTGCTGTGGCTGAATCACCACAGCTCCAACCTGGCTGGGATGCTCATGGGATGAAAAGAGCCTGGGAGAGTTTGGAATTTCCAGAGAAATCTCTAAATTTCCACCTGTCACTGTTATTTAATGCAGAAACAAGGGGGAAAAAAACCTGTCTGGAAAGAACAAATACGGAAATGGAGTTTGGGATTGTTGGAGAGGCATGGATTATGTCCATGAAAAATATTAGCAATAATTAGTCCCAAATCACTGCTGTGAGCTGCAGGTATTGATAGTCTGGATCTCACATCCATCAGAATGACTTGTGGTTATCAGCAGCTCCAGGGTTTTCCTGCCCTCCAGCAAACACATTTTTCCTTCTTCTGGTCATGTTCTGTTTCATTTAATTGCTGAAAGAAATTAAAATATTTCTTATATTTGCATCAGCATCTGGTAACAGGGAAGGAATTCAGGAAGCTGAAAAATATTAAAAAATACATAAACATAAAAATATATACATATAAAATATAGGAGCTTCCTTGCTGTATTCCCTGAGCATATGAGGTTGCTTCCAATGCACATTTTATTTTAAGGTGAGTTATTTTGTTGCCATAGTGACATCATTCAGGTTTCCAACCGCTGCCGTGTTGGTTTTCTCCCAGGCAGGACTTGTCACAAGCAGTCAGCATCCCCAGCCCCTTCCCAGCCAGCAGCTTCCCACAGGGCTGCAGGATTCCCTGGAATTCCAGCCTGAAGGATAAGGTGTCACCACTCCCTGCTAAGGCATGGAGGGACACAGGACCTGGGGGAGTCAGAGAGGAGAAGCAGGCATGGAAAAACTCAGACCAAAAGGATTTTCCTCTGCTCATTCCTTATTCTTCTTCCTCAGCCCATGCAGTGAGCTGTGAGAAGGTCAAAGAACCTGGTAGCTTTATTAATTAGCACTAATTAATACACTCAGCTGCCTCTGGTGTCATTGTGCTCATCTACCCCTTGACGTGGGCAAGAATAAACTGTGTTTGCCCCCAAAAGCTTAAAATTTCTGTAAATCCTATTTCTTGCTGAACAGGTGTCTCATGGATTTATTTTATTACCAAGAGACCTGCACTAAAATAAAGACTTTAAATACAAAGGTCTGTAATTATGTTAATAAAGATGCAAAGAAATGGGATTCTCTGGTAAGGGAATATTTGTGGGGTTATTTGGGTCAAATGGGCTCTCTAAGTGTATTGGAAATTAATATTTAATTTTATGTATTTTTATATTAAATATTTAAATTCATTGTGTTATTACGATGCTGAAGACTTTTAATGGGAAATGCTTTTTTTTTTTTGGCTCTAATTCACTTAACTAAAGCAGGCAGAGTGTGCCTCATTAGCCTAAAATCTATTTCATGGGTGCCAGGCCCTATATGTGACTGAGAGCCCGGATGCCTGTTCTACTGCAAGGCCAAAAGGAGCTAAAAAAAAAAGCTGTTTCAAAGGTTTTCTATGTTTTTAATTTTAAATAAACCATTCCCAGATTATCAAATCAAGGCTACATTCCCATGGCAGACCTGAGCCCTGGGTAAGCCTTCCCAGGATTGCAGCATCTGGCTAAATCCAGCCCAGATTAAAGCAAAGCTTTCATTGCACAAACTCTCCCTGAAAGGAGCAGGATGCTCCTGATACCAGGAAAAGGACAGAGCTGGGAATTGCAGGCAGAGGATAAGGAATGCCAAAAGCAGCAGCAGGATCCAGAGGAGAGGAGGCAGGGTCCTGTGCTGTATGAGGTGCACTTCTCCTCTGCAGAGGGAATTTGGGAAGCAGAGCCATTGCAGCCACGGCTGTTGGGTGTTCCTGAGATTACCCCGGCTCCCCTTTGGAAACCCTCTGGAACACAGCCTGAACACACCAGTCCACAGCTCAGCAACAGCCTCCACAACGAGGCTCTTTGCTTGCAGAGGTTTTAGCCAAAGCCATTGTTTTAACACCCTTTTTTAATATTTATTTCCAAATGTCTTTGACTGGGGGAAGGGTGGAAGGGGCTCCCAATTTAATTCCATAATCCTCCTAAGCCTTGCTTAATGCACTCACTCTGCCTGGCCTCTGTGAATTTCACAGTGGTGTTTTGGGTGGTTGCAGCACTGCACTGGAAAATGTCCCATCATTTATTTTGCAGCTATTTGAGGGAAATGATTCCCAGGGCTGGAAGCCTGGTTGTTAAATCCATATTGCCAAAGGAAACAAACTCTGTCACCCAGATGGGGCTGGACCTCGGGGCTGCCACGTGGATTTCTGGATGAGGTAGTTCAGAGTCCAGTTGAAAACTCCCAAAATTAACATTAAAGCAGGAGCAGGAGACTTTAGCAGCTGGTGAAAATGTCATTTTTGGCTGAGGGGGTGGGTGGGGCTGCAGGGAACAAAGCAGAGTGCCCAGCTCTGGGACACCCAGGTCTCCTGGGATGAGTCCCCTCAAGCACGGCCATGGCTCACCCCAGCTGCCCTCGGGTGGGAGGGATGGAAGTGCTGCTGGAGGGAAATTCCAACAACAGATTTTGTCCTGCTGCTTTCTTCTCCTGACAGGGAGGGAATGCTGCAGCCTGGTTTGTTTTCCACATGTTCAAGAAAGACAAAACAACACTTTCAAGAGTCTTGATGCATCTCACGAGCCTCTGTCTCCCTAAATCCCTCCCTCAGTTCTCAGCTCCCAGGATTTCTCCAACATCTGCTTGAAACCTGCACCAAGAGGACAGCATCACTCTCAATGGGATTTTTCCATGTCCCATTTCAGGATGCACTGTGTCTCCCATGGAAATGTCCCTTGGCCATTGCAGAGGCATCCTGGAGTCAGCAAGGACAAAACCCCAAACACAAGGGCATGGGGGGCTGGCAGAGTCCATCGGCTACAGCAAAGTGAAGATGGAAGATGGGTTTGGAAGAAAGTCAAGGTCTGAAAGCTGTTACCTGTAACAACCCATCAGCAAGCAGGAGGAAGGAGCAAAGAGAAGAAAAAAAATGAAGAGACTGAGATCTACTGACTGTACAGAGCAGGAGGGAGAAAGGTGTCCAGAGACATCTGGAAACACATGGAGAGAAGAGAATCCTCCATAGGAAATGGCAGATCCTTTAGACTTCGAGGACAATGTGGAGAACAAACAGGAGAAGCTCTTTTCCACCTCTACAGTCATATTCCACACTTATGCCGTTATAATGCAGGGATAACAAAGAAAACCTCAGGGAAATAAGGACTGATGGCACAGTTCTGTCCTTATGAATACCATGTGCCTTCACAGCTTCACCTCCCACCTATGGTGGTTTTCCAGCAGAAATTCAGAACTTGGGGACTTCACAAACTCTAAATATATTTTAATTGGTGTAAGAGAAATGAAAGGGAACAGCCAACAGGGCAAGAACTTGCAGGTGTTGAAAACCAGCTCACTGGAAATTAAATTAAATTAGTCCTTTGATTAAAAAAAAAACACTTTAAATGACCTTCCAAGAATGTAAGGCCTCTCCAAATCAAGATGACACACAAAACATATTCTAGTAGGTTATGTCTCAAGCCCTAATAATTTAAGGCAAAAAATAAAAAGATATTCTGAAATCTGAACTCCTGAGGATACCAGGGGAAAGACTTTTCCCACAGATACAAAGCTGGAAGGCTACAGGAGAATGTGAACATCCATTAAATGATGGAATTGCAAGAATTAAATTAAATGTGGGGTCACTTTACTGCAGAGGAATTTATGGGAGCTTCCATGATAAAGCTTTTCCTTATGAGGGATAAGAGGGAGACATAATCTCAAACTGAAGATCATGAGAAGAGGCTTTATAATCAATAAATTAAAATAATGGGAAGAGAATTCCTGTATGGGACAGCACTTTGAGAAATGTTACCAAATTCCATCCTCATATTCCATGATTAGTGACTTAGAAAGTTCATTCTAAACTCACACTCCTGTGAGCAAATTTACACAGGACAGTTTTCTGATCCATCACCTCATGCAGTATTTGAGAATTAATTTTGTAAGACTGTATTTAAAGAGTATTAATGAGCTTATTTACAATGTCTGCCTGTTAGGGATATCAATAAATATAGAAAAATACATCAAACTGTTTTATAACATTTTATTTCAATAAAAGCAGCACTGTAAAAAACCCTATTGTACTTCTTCCCAATATTTCTGATATTTTTGTAAAATGAAAAATATAATTAAAACATAAAAATCCTCAAACCTTTATGGAAAAGGGCATGGGATACAGAGGGATGTGATTTTATTAAAATTGTTTACTTAGCTGAGGGAGTTCCAGTAAAATTTGCATGTCCAGGGAGAGAGGTGATGAATTCCCAGCTGCAGTCAGATGCTTTGTGCCCAGGCTTCCAGGAGAAGCCAAAAATGCAGGATTTGGACCTAAAAACCTAAAAAAATCACAAACAAAACATCAGAGAATTATTTACAAATATTTAGCATGACTTGAAGTTGCCTAATTAGCCCAGTAGTGATATCAGGTGGTATTTTTGGGGTGAGATCCTTGTGCAGGGGACCCCTGGACTGGTAGCAGCCACAGGCATGTCAGGAGAAGCTGGAAAAGGTTGGGAACAGGGGGCTTGATCCCAATCAGGGCACACAGGTCAGAATCAGGCCCTTAGACAAGGATTTTGCTGAGTGCAGTAGTGACACCAGCAATAACAAAACCTACCTGGTCACTTACACCCAGTAGTAATTTTGCTGCTATAAAAAGCAGCAAAATTACTACTGGGTGTAAAACTGAGGGGTTCCAGGCACTTTGAGGTACAAAGTTGGAATTCAGAGATGCTGAGGATGGACCTGACACTGATATCATTCCCCCAGTCCTTCTGCTGGCAGAGCACACAGGGACACAGAGCCACCCCTTTTCCTGGGTGTGATTCCACAGCTGGATTTGGCATTTTTGTGTGAAATAGAGATAAGGAGAAACGTTTAGATAATAGCCAGAAATTTCACTGCTTTGCAAACCAGGCAGATTAAGTTCCCCCAGTCGCAGCAGGGCTGCACACACTGATCACAGCTCACAGCAGCTAATGGCTGCCATAAGGAATATGATATGGATCAGTCCACGGAGCAAGGGATGACACTGCTCCAGGAAGGTGGAATTTAGGCTGAATGGATTTTAGGATTCTCAAAAGGAAAAAATCATCATATTTACATCAGCAGAACAAGTAATTTATCAACAAGATGAACTGCTGCAAGAGAGAATTTAGAAACAAAGGCGAGCGGCGTCCTGGCTGCTCCTCCATCGCCTTCCTATGGGAGAATGCTGCACACAACTCTTGGATGTCTGGCACCATCTAGAGGAATGATTGGAATGTTGCAGCAGAGAAATTAAATATTAAATTATTAAAAATAGTAAAAATCCTAGAGCAGATCTTGTGTAATATCTAACAGCTATTTAGATATTATTTAACAGCTCTTCTCGAGGAAGAAAACCACAGGAAGGAGTGGGAATTTGGAGATTTGTCCCACAAAAAATAGGATGTTGGTTTGCACACACGAGCCCTGCACTCCAGCAACTGTAATTAGTGCTAATTATTTTGCATCTCATTTATTTTTTAAAATAAACTATGATATCAAAATTTGAGGTTGTATGTGAAGATCTTTAAATAAGCTTGGACTTTTCAATATTCCTTTACTTACAACTGTGTAGCACGAGGCAGCAACTCCTGAATTCCTTCTGAACAGCTCTTATTTTTGAATCAGCTAAACAAAAACTTGGATTTAATTTAACTACTACCCTTGTTTGTCATTTAGCTCCATATGAAAGGCCCAAGATGAGCAGGATGTTCATAGAAATCCTTGTGGGTTGCTTCCAACTCAGGGTAGTCTATGAAATGTACACAGAAAATATTTAGAAAAAAATAACCCCAAAAATGCTTCATTTGTTCCAGTGTTTAAATCAGCTGGATTCAGGCATGTGCATCCCCATCTACATTTACTGGAAAGGTACAATGCAGGTAAACCCACCACACCTGCACAATTCCATTCTAAACTTTATTTTTTTGATTTTAACTGTAGATTTCTGGTTTTGCTAAACCACAATTCTGTTTTCACACACAGCTAAAACAGGATTTGACTCATGAGGGCAGAATAATCATAAATAAAATATGAGAGAGACACCTTTACCTGATTTCACAAGCTGATTGTGGGGAAGTTCATTTAATTTTGAAGGCAAATTAAACAGCAGGTTGAGTTTTATTTTAATTACAACTGAGAGTAAAACTCCCTACAACACCAAATGGAGAGAAGCAATGGGTATTTGAATGTCATCAGTTCCTACTCCTAAAATCCCTCAAAAACTTCATTTTTTTTTTGTTTAAAGAGCAGTATGGAAAGAAACAGCTACAATCCAGCTTCTTCCTTAAAGCATCTCTGCTCCTGAATCCTTCCGTGGCTCATTAGTCTGTTCTCCCTCCTCCTGCCACCAGCTGCTGCTGGCATTTACATAACAGAGCTCTGCTCTGAGGAAAGATGAATCAGCACATCCATAAAATCCTGCTTTCACTCCGAGATTTACTATCACCCCCAGCATGCTGCTGCTTGGATGCAGAGGATCTGGAAAAAGATGAGTCACGGAGCTGCAGAATCCACGTGTGGTGTGGAAATGGAGCTCCTGGGGAAAGAGGATGGGCATTACTCACCAGACATGACTCCTGGAGGGGAAAACCCGGGAGAGGTGGGAAGAGGTATTGATAACAACCCTTGTAGCAGGCTTGGGGAGTAATGAAGCAACTGGGAAAGCGTTATGGAGAGGAAGTTGAAGTGCCAGGGAGTCAGGAATGTTGGGAAGAGGCTCGGGAGTGACTGCACAGCAGCACAGTCCAGCCACAGCCAGGCCGAGGGAAGTTCCCTGGGAACTGTTTGGGAATGAAGAATGCTGGTTGTACCTGCCCCTGGTGCAGGGACTGCACAGCTGTGCCCTGCAGCACACACAGGACACACCTGGGGCATTCCCAACTCTCTCCCCTCCTGCTGGTGCAGGAATCCATCTGAGCCACGATGTGGAGCAACATCAGCACAGCAGAGCACTTACACAAGGTCATGGACTGAGCACCAAGCAAGGAGCAGCCAGGCTCTCAGTGGAATGCTGCAGGAAGGACACAAGCAAGGCATGGATAAGCTTACTTTGGGAGCATTTTCTATCCTAGGCTTTTGAAAGCCCCTTTTAGTTACTGCAGAAATCCCCATGGGCTCTAGACAGGCCCTAACAGAACAATCTGTGCCACCCCCAAGCTCAAATAAAAGCAAATCATGAGTGGAGTTTCAGTAAGGCACCAAAAGGTGCAAGGAAATGTCACATTCCTAAAGAAATACAGAATCATGGAATCCCAGAATGGTTTGGGTTGGAAGGGGCCTTAAAGCCCATCCAGCCCCACTCCCTGCCATGGGCAGGGACACCTTCCACTACACCCCAGGTTGCCCCCTCCAAGCCCCCTACAACCCAGCCTTGGCACTTCCAGGGATGGGGCAGCAACAGCTTCTCTGGGCAGCCTGTGCCAGGGCCTCCCCACCCTCACAGGGCAGAATTCCTTCCCAATCTCCCACCTAGCCCTGCCCTCTGGCAGTTTGAAGCCATTCCCCCTGTCCTGGCACTCCAGGCCCATGTAGTCTCTCTCCATCTTCCCTGTGGGCTCCCCTCAGGCACTGGAAGGCCACAGTTAGGTCACCCTGGAGCTCCTCTTCTCCATGCTGAACAATCCCAATTCTCCCAGCCTTTCCTCACAGCAGAGCTGCACTCTTCCTCTGAACATCTTGGTGCCTCCACTGGATTTGCTCCAACAACTCCATGTCCTTCCTGTGCTGGGGACCCCATGGCTGGAGGCAGCTCTGTGGGTGGGGTCTCACCTGAGCACGGATGTGGCACTGTTGGCACCGAAATGCACCAGGACATGGTGCTGGGCAGTGCTCTTGGGGCTGTTTTCCCCCCGACATTGAATTCTCTTCAGCTCAGGAAGATGAATTTGTACTTTCAGGGCATATTATAAAACATCATCTGTGTTTTCTCCTTTGCCTTCCTATCATGCATGAAAAGGTGAGCTTGCAGTTCTAGGCTCTGAAGACAGGTGGGAGAAACATTACCTTTCCAGAGAGTGGGATCAGTGTGTGCTTCTCCTGGCTGGGAGTTCATTCAGAGAACAGCAGTTTCACACTGTCTGTCCCAGGAAGCTCTGCAGCTTTGGAGGCTCCGGGGTCCTGCTGGGAAGCTGGGAGAGCTGCTACTATTGGGAAGCCACTGGAATTTGCAGCTTGGTGAGGCGGCGACCTTGTGTCTGTCCACTGAGGAGCTGAGCAATGAACCTGCCCTGAAAGCATTCAAGAGTAATTGTTTGGAGCCTACAAGAAAAATGGAAAGGGACTTGGAACAAAGGGAAATGCCTTCCTACTGTCAGAGGGCAGGGTTAGGTGAAATTTTTATTGTGAAGGTGCTGAGGCCCTGGCACAGGCTGCCCAGAGAGGCTGTGGCTGCCCCTGGATCCCTGGTGTGTCCAAGGCCAGGCTGGACAGAGCTTGGAGCAGCCTGGGATAGCAGAAGGTGTCCCTGCCCATGGCAGGGGGTGGGACTGGATCAACTTTAAGGTCCCTTCCACCAAAGAGTTCTGTGATCCTGTCAACAACCACTGAGAACTCAAGAACTTTAGAGGATGATGAAGAGGAAACAGGGTCCACACATCACCCAGCTAATGCAAGCTCCTGCCATAAAACAACTCCACAAGTAGATGATGAAGGGGCAGGTGAGTACAGGTGACTTATGTGGAGCAGCTTAATGCCAAATCCCCAAATCCTTCTCCCTAGATTGGTTGGGTGCCATCCCGTGGAGCTGCCAGCAGGAAGGACTGAATCCTGAATGCACAGCAGGAAAACTCTGAGCCAGTGCTCCACAGCAAACCCAGTCCCAAGCAGCTGCTATAAATACGTGCTCAATCTGAATTTATTCTGAATATTTTCAGAGCATTGACTCAGAGTCATTCAGCTCTCAGTATTCCAGGCATAAGAGGTTGTCCTTTGTTATGCCATGATGACAGTGGTTTTTACACTGGAGTTCTAACATCAAATGTCAGATACTTGAGATAAGATACAATTTGCTTGATGTGTTTTAGCAACACACTGCTGAAGTGACACTAATTTCAGGAGCTCTGACAGGATACAACCTATAGAAAAATATTTCTTTCCATTAAAACTATCTACTCTGACCCTGACCCCTTTGTTCCTTGAGAACAAATGCTGTATCCATCATATTGGAATTTCCTGGTCTCTGGGAGCAAACACTTTTATTTAACTCCTAAAACTCCTGAACCTGAGACACTCCCCTGCAGCCAGGCCTTGTTTACCGGGAGCCCGGAAGAGCTGTCACCTCCCCAGCGCGCAGTCCTGTGTCCCCTCCACGGCACACGCGTGGGCTCCATCCCCCTACACTTGACAGATTCCTGATTCCTTTCATTCTCTTAAAAACTGCTTCATTTGAGGCACACATCGGGCTCCATTTCCCAGGCGCTGCCAGGCAGGAGGCCACGAGCACTGAGGCCGAGCGCACTGCGGCTGTGAGGGCTGGGAAGGGCCGGAGTCATGAGGGCCGGAGCCGGGAGGGCTGAGGCAGGGACCACCGGGAGCGCTGAGGGGCGAAGCCGCGAGGACAGAAGCCGTTAGCGCTCCCCCGTGACGGCTACCGGGCCCTCTGAAGCACAGCCCGGCTCAGCGCTGCCCCGCGACGGCGGCCAAACGCCTCGGGCACATCCCGGCTCTCCCGGCCCGGCCCTTCCTCTTCCTCCTCTTTCTCCTCCTCCTCCTCCTCCCTCAGCCGCCGCCCGGAAGTGGCGGGCGCCCCCCCGCGGCGCGTCACCGCCCCGCCCTTCCTGCCCCCCCCGC
>WBNO01009281.1:134570-185778 GCA_013400575.1 Peucedramus taeniatus
CGGGGGGGACGTGCCGGACGTGCCGCCGGGCCCGGCGCTGCCGGGCTGGGTCAGGGATTCCCGGCCTGCGGCGGCCTGCGCGAAACCCGCCCCTCACCGCGGCGTCTGGGCCTGCTGTCAGGCAGGAAAGGAGGGGTTAGGAAGTGTAGTGTTGTGGCTGTTAAATGCCGGTGAAATACACGGAGTGGCTGCTTTCGCTGAGTGATAAACGTTATGAATGCGTGTCATTGAGGAAGGTCAGTCCCTCCGCAAGGCCGGGGCTGGGGGTGGCCCTTGGCCCCGCGCCCCCCGAGATGTGCCTGTGGCAAAGCGACAAAACTGAAGCTGTTCCAGTCCTTTTCCAAAGGGTCCAGGCGGCCTTGGTTTCATTTCTGGGAGCTCTGGGCAATGACGTGTGGCGCTGATGTAGCACTTTGCAGTTGGAAGGCTGTAAACTTCCCCACAGCGTTTATGGCATTGCTACCTGTGCCCAGCGCTGGCACTCACCTGGAAGGAATGGAAAGCACGTCCTGGCCTCTCCCGCTCCCATGGAGCAATAGTGACGTGCGATTTTGCCATGACTGTTGCTCAAACTCCTCTGCATCTGGCTCAGCAGCTGGTTTCCCACTTTAGCAACGTTGTAGGAGCTCAGGTGTGGATAGAACTCCTTGACCCCAGAGGAGACCTTTGGACCAGCTGCCTTTCCCTTTCTAAAGCCTGTTCAGAATTTCAGGTGGAAACTGGGCTTCCTCACACCTCTTGTGGATGATTCTGGGATTGTAAATTGAGTGAGCAGACATAGAATAAGTTCTGCATTCAATAAATTTTGGTGCTCTATGGTTTTCCTAGAGAATGTGAAATCTAACTGTGGGCTGTCTCAGGTTTAGTGTGGTACTGCACCCAATATCCAAGAGGAGTATTAGCAGTGCCACTGTGAAGTCTGGGTGTCACACAGAGTGGTTTTGCATATCACTTTGATTAACATATCATTTTTTTTCCTTTCATTCTCTGTGGCACGGATATAGAAGCCTTAAAACCTTAAAATCTTTTTTTAAATGTGTGTGTGAACATATTGAAACAAGTACTTTTCTTTAGCATTTCAGAAATGAGCGAAAAACCATTTTGAAGTGAGTTTTGGAGTTAATGGGAAATTTCATATTTCTGTATAAACTATATCATAATTAAAGATTTTTTTTTCTTATGTCTTAAACTAATCATCACTAACCAATGCTTTTAGTTTGCCCTTTTATCTAGTATTATTTAACTATTTCTCATAGTTTACAGTAAGGACATAAATCATTTCAGTGAGACAGGTTGATGCCAGGTGGGATGAGCTAAGTTTCTGTCTGTGAATCCTCAGAGTGTTAAGGATGTTGAAGAAAGGCTTTTTGTCCCTCATTGCTTAGGGTTTGCTGTGTTTGGAATTTGGACTTTTGGCTGCATATGATTGTTTATTAACCTGAGCTCCTCGACTTCAGGGCTGGCTTCAGGCTGGATGTCTGAATGCCATGTTCAGAACAGAGCCAGGGTTGTGAAGGACACAAAACACTCCAACCTTCATTTTAATTATCTCCGGCACATAATGAACCAAAATTAAATTGGAGATGCCAGCAGTTGGAGGTTAAGGGGTTTTTCTACCCATTTCTGCTTTTTACAGCCAGAAACCCAAAATCGTTTACAGTCTCAGCTGGGTGGTGCAGCTACTCTGGTCAGGCAGGTAATTGAATTCATGAGAGTTTACAACCCAGAGAAGTCTGATTTGTTTGCTTGCCCAATATTCAGACAGAATGTTTCTCGTTCTGGTGTTTCAGCTTTGTTTTCCATCCTCAGTGTGGCTGTTCGGGTTCTGAGTGGTGTTTTTCAGAAAAGATGCCAATACTGTGAGCACTGAGTACATTGTTACTGCTCCTGGGCTTTTGGGAGTGATAAAGATGGAACAGCCCAGTGGCCACTGGGTGGTTTTTATCTAGGGAATGTTTACTCCCACTTCACTCGAGTTTTTAGGCAAGATCTGAAAGCTCACTGAGATTTCTTTGTTCCTCTTTTTTTTTTTTTTTTTTTAATAAACTTAATCCTTTACTTTAAATATCAGGTATCACAGGGCAGACAAGTAATTTAAGACACGCTAATAAGAATTGTACCTATGGAGCAAAACCACACAGAATGCAAGTTTATGTGCATTTGTGTTGCCTTTGTTTTTCCTGTTTATTTTCACGTTGGAGCACTTTTTGCCTGCAGCATGTGGCTGCCTGTCTGGGTAATCACAGAGTCACAGAGTATCCTGAGCTGGAAGGGACACACAGGACCCTGCACAGACACCCCAGCAATCCCACCCTGGGAGCATTGTCCAAACCCTCCTGGAGCTCTGGCAGCCTTGGGGCTGTGCCCATTCCCTGAGGAGCCTGGGCAGTGCCCAACACCCTCTGGGGGAAGAACCTTTCCCTGATCTCCACCTAAATGTCTCTGACACACTTCCAGCCATTCCCTGGGTCCTGTTCCCTCTCTCAGGGAGGGAGGTTGGAGCTGCCCCTCAGGAGGAACTGCAGCCCCAATGACTCCCCTCCGTTCCCTCTTCTCCAGGCTGAATTCTCCAGGTGTACTCCACAGTGGTTTTACTTTCTCACTGACTGCTGGTGCTTTTGAGACATGAGATGTGTTTGTAAAGGGGAGGGTCTGTGAATCACAGAACCCCAGACTGGTTTGGGCTGGGAGGAACCTTCAAGCCCATCCCATTCCACCCCCTGCCATGAGCAGGTACACTTTCCACTAGACCAGGTTGCTCCAAGCCCCATCCAGCACGGCCTTATGAAGGTCTGAAGTGTGTCCAGCTTGCAGGCAATTAGTGCTCTGGTTTTAAATGAGCCACAGCAGCTCGGTGTGGAGTCAGCTGCTGTACAGATGAGTCGAGCTGAACAACTCTGATTATCAGCACAGTCTCCAGTGACCTGCTGTTCCACATTATCTTTGTTTATTCCTGATAAAGGTGACTGGCTCTGCTCTGGTTTTAAGAACTTTCTGATGGGCTGAGTCTTCTGGCTCAGCCTGGTTTGGTCTTTGTGCTGAAAAACATGTAATTCCAGGCAAAACAGAAAATCAGTTGTTGTTGGACAGTGGGGAATTTGCATCCATGAGCGGCTGTGCTGGTATGGAACAGCTTATGGGATTTGGCTCCAAGTTCCTGCCTTGCCCATCTGCATTGATTTAAAACTAGCCCTGAGTCCGAGGTGCTGGTATTTATAGATCCTGCCAATCCCAGCATTAGCAGAGCAGAGATGTTACGGTTTTGTCACCTCAGGAAAATGTCATCTGGTAGCATGGTCGTTCCAACCTGTTCTCTCTGGGGACCCCAGTGGGTAAAGGCTTTTTTAATTCCAGTCTATTTGCATATTGTTGGCATCTTGTGCAGGTCCAGTGTCTGAGCTTCCTTTTGCTGAGTTTCCCTGTTTGAGGTTGTCAGTAATTTCCTGCTTGCTCAGCTGCCTCGGCCTCTTGGCCTCCTCCACTGCTTTTTGATACAGTTGTCAATTGATTCTTAATTGATGGTTATTTTGGCAAGTGAGGGAAGTGTTGGATGACTACCTGGAGGAGAGAAATCCCCTGCTGAGGCCCAGCTGGGCCTGCCCAGCAGGAATGGGGACAGAGCAGCCTCTGAAGGGCCGCGTCTCTGCCTTGTTCCAGCCTGCAGCTCCTGCCTCAAATCTGTGCTGTGAAGAGATGTTCCACTGGGCTTCCCAAAAGAGATGTTCCCAGAGCTCCCTGGTTCCCATCTCTGGCAAAACAGACATCTTACTTTCAATAGTAATCACAAAGAGTCTTTTTTGGGTTGTTTGTTCCCTGTTTATTGAAACCTTCCTTGGAGGAGGAGTTGTCAGCAGCTCTAGAATCAGACTCCTGACTTGGAAGGGACCCACAAGGATCATCGAATCCAGCTCCTGTCCCTGCACAGACACCCCAAGAATCCCACCCTGTGCCTGAAGGCATTGTCCAAACAGGGATCAGAGTCACACCAGGGGATTTTGTTTCAGGGATCGAGAAGCTGCTTGTCCCAGCTCCAGGGAAGACTCTGCTCATGGTCTGAGGTGATGCTTCCAACCACAGGACCATGAACAGGTTTAGGGGTTGAATTTCTCCCAGGTCTGACGTGACTTCACTAATAGTTCTTTCCTTGTGCTTATCACTGGAGCAGCTTATCTCAGCCTGGCTCAAGCAGTCAGGACTGGGAGAGTTTTTTAAAAACAGTAGATTGGCTTCACTTAATCCTTCACTTTTTAGATCCGTTGTACCTGTGTGGTTACTGTGTCAGAGAACTCATCTGGTTCTATTGCACTCCTGTGCTCTCATATTTTAACTTTTATGGAATTTTTCACATCCTAAGGCAACAAAACATATTTTCTTTATGATTTATCCCAAGATGCAGCATTTGTTCTCACTTAGCACGTTTTCAGCTCTGTGTTATTTTAACATGTATGGTTTGGGCCTGTATTACTCATCTCTAATTTTTTCCAGTTTTCTGATTATTTTCTAAAGTATTTTCTAATTATATTCTAAAATATTTTTTAATATATTTGAGGAGCTGACAACATCCTTGCTGCTGTTTTCATTTTGCCACGTGGGATTTGGACAGGCACACACTAAGAGGTGTAGCTGTACCTTTGCCTTTTTCCATCCTTCTTTTAAGGAAAATCTGATCTGGGAAACATTGGTTTTTTCAGCTGGATGTTTGCAGCTTCATGTTCTAGAAAAATACTTACAATCCATTTCCAACTCTCTCAGAGGTGAAAGGAAGGATTTTAGATTCAAGTTCTTCTGGGAACCTGAAAATAGAATTGCTTGTTTAGCTCTGGGCTGTGATTTAAGCATTTTTTTCTGGAAGTTATTATGGAAAAAAATCACCAGGAGAATTTGATGCTCTTGCTGTCTGCCTATGGAGCTGTTTGTTAGTAACAGCAGTGCTAATATTCATATTAAGGACTGCTTATTTGGGGCTGTTGTGGGTTGTAGAAACAAGGAAATGTGCAGGGAAAGAAGTGCAATTAGGGAATGCTCTCGGGCCCCATGTGTGTCAGTGTTTGCTCTTTGCTATTCCCTATTAAACTGTGCCTTCATCTTTAAGCCACCAAGTCCTTTTCCAGTTTGGAGTAGTCAGGACTGCTTGTGGAACACCTTGGGCTCTGTCTCTGCTGGGGGGTATTTGCTGCCAGGTTTAATTCAGCACCTTCCTGGGCATGGAATATGGTGAAACTCCCAAACCAGCTCCAGGGTGAAGAGGGGAGTGTTTGCTGTGCTACACTGGGAAAATGGTTTGGATTTTTTACATTTCCAGAGACAATGGTATGGTTTGTGTTCTTTTGGTGCTCTGGAAGTAAAATTTCAGAGCTTCTAGGTTGGACTTTTTGATCTTTTAATCTTAAGATTGATACATTGCTGTGTATTGGCAGTTGGTGACTGAGGGTCTCTGCTGGTTATCAGAGATGGAAGTAAGAATTTCATAGTCAGACTTTACTTAGCTGCAGATTCTCTCTCTAGAACTTCCCTTTCAGACCCTTTCAGAAATCTTACCCACTGAAGGGAGGTTGCTGCAGCATCATGAAATATTTTGTAGCATAAACACATTTACAGTGTTTCAGGAATGAGTCAGAATGAGAGGCAAATACCAAAGTTTGGATAATCCTTTTCTCTCATTTCAACTTCTTTTATATCCCATCATTTACAGTGAGAGACAATTCATGCTCATACACTGAACTTCACTGATTGTACCACTAGGAAGGTGCCAATATAATTTTGGAACTCTGATTTTAGGGGGAAAAAAGCTAAAATGACTGGAGAAACCTGTCAGTGCAGGAGAGCATTCACAGGGTCATTCCTTGATGTTCACTCACAGGATGAAAAGTCTTGGAATGAGAACATGGTAATGCACTCATCAGGTTTCTCATTCCTGCCCTGAAAAAATGATGATTTTGGATATTTGGAATCATCATGATTGATGAGATAATTCTTTAAACAGCAGTGACTGAGAGATGAGTAGAGGGAAGAACAACCTGTCTTTTCTCCAAGAGTTTCATTCACATTGGAAGCGTTTTTAGTGGGATTTAATTAACTGGTAATTTGTATATTTAATGGGATATACTCCCCTTTTATTTTTGGTTCAAATCTGAATTATGGGACAGTGTTGATCCATCTCATGGTGCAGGTGGTGACATTATCCAGCCCTGCCTGGCTCTGCTGGTTCCTGTAGCTCCACTGCTGTTGCCCAATTAGAATAAAAAAATTCCCAGCAACGTGTCCTAATAATTTGTTTGATGACACAGTTGAGTGAACAATGTTTTGGCAGCAGGGCTGAGGGAATTACAGACCTTCTCCTCCTTCCTGATGCCTGGCACTCCCTCCCTCCTGTGTGCTGGGGCAGGAGCTGGGCACATCCCTGGGACCTGGGTGGGCAGGAGGCTGTTGATCCATGGAAAGAGGGGGATGGAGCTGTGTCCTGTGTCAAAGGAGCTCTGATGGGCAGCTTTTCCTGCCAGTTTGTAAATATAGGAGTCATGCAGTGCAGGACATTCTGGATAATGAGGCACAATTTATTTGTTGTGTGAACAGACTGTCAGAAAAACTGTTGTCACTCCCTAGAAAACAGTCTCTGTCCAAAGGGAAAAATAAAGGATGTTCTCCCAACATGACAAAATTGGGTCCTACACATGTGGGTCTTAAGGATACTTACTCCCAGGAGCTGGGAAGTGGAGACTGAGTATTGATTTTAGGGTAATGTTCAGGGGTTTTAATTAATTTTTAAGGTTTTTATTCTTTTGCAAATGTGCTTCATACAGTGATGTTAATGCAAGGGTGTTTCAGTTAGGCAAAAAATGGGAAGAGAATGAACTAAAGGGTAAAAAAGGCTTAAAAAAGTTGTTTGAGCAGAGCACTGCACTGGGGATTTTTGTTTCTTATTAAGGGATATCCTAAATTTACAATTAAGCTGTTACAACCTGAAATTTCTGGTGTGGCTTTTGCAACACTCCACTTTAAAATGCAGTATAATTAATGTTGAGGGGGTTTTCAGGGGATTTAGGCTTGGTTGCTGTAACTTTACACTTAAATACAAAGCAAAGTATTACCAGTAGAAGGAAAAATAAAGCAGTTTTCAAATGTCTGTGTTGTTTGTGTGTTTAGGTGGCTGTCAATGCACACATCCCTCCGGATTATCTTCTTAGGATCTGTGAGAGACTTGGACCCCTCTTAGACAAGGAAATCCCCCAGAGTGTCCTGGGGGTGCAGACTTTGCTGGGTGTTGGGCGCCAGTCTCTCCTGAGGGCAGCAAAAGGTAAGATTCTCAATTTCTCTGGGCTTGAATTCTGTTTTAATGATTAACCCCCTTTTGTTGCCATTCCTGTTGGGATATCTGTGTGTTTGCATTAGCCCTGCTTTGTCTCCTATGCTTGCCAGCTTTTTTCTTTTAAAATGCAGTTGTTGCTGGCCCTGTTGGATATATTTTCTTGGGTAGAAAATGCTATTTTAAGCAATTATTGCCTACAGTTGCCCGATCTTGTTACTTCCTCTGCCTCCTTCCTCAGTGTGTTGGTGTTTGTGTAAATGATGTGAATGGGATTAGGGGTTTGATGCATCTGAAAAATGCCTTTTTTTCCATATACATTTACACACATCTATGTCTAAAATCACTGAGCTGGGCTATTTCTCAGCCTGTTTTTTTCCATTCTTTGACTCCCTGGCTGTGCAGACACAAGACGAGGTGGTGGCATTTGAGGCAGCATTTAGGGAGTAGCAGAAGGCCAGGCTGATTCTTCAGTGACAATTCCTGCTGGTCCTTGCTTCTAGTTAATTTGAAAGCTCCCATTCCTTTCATGAGGAGAGCACCAGTCCTTTTCCCTTTGAAAAACTCTCTCTGCTTGAGAGAATGATCCTGAGAGCAGTTTTGTGTTAGAACTAAAGAGATCTGAGAGCCATCTGCTATTGAAGTGATTCCTCCTTCCCTCCTCACTCCATGCCCCTGCCCCTTCCTCCCTGCAGGAGCCAGAACTTCCTTGATCCTGTGATGTGCTGATTCAGAGAGCTGAGATGTTGCAAAATTTGTTGTAGTGAATTAAATGAGCTGGTGGAAACGGATCACAGGGCTGGAGGTGACACAGGAGGAGGAGGAGCATCATCCTGGGAGAGGAGGAGGGATGGCAGAGCAGGACCTTCCTGTTTTGGTGGCAGTTGAGCACTTAATTCCCTGCATCCTGTGAAGTCACATCGTGATGCTGAGAGCATCTGCTGATCCATTGGATGTCTTCTGGAGGGATGAGCTGTTCCCAAACATGTTGCCCTACAGAGTTTTGGGACTGAGTCTTGTTTTGCCTGTGCTTTGCTGTAATTAGGTGCAGAAATTCAGGTTTGCAGAGAAACATTCCTTCGTTTCACACTCAGTTTGCAGCTTAGAAGCAAACAGCAGCAAAATGTAAAGAGAAAATAAACATTTTTTTCTGCCGGGGAACAGAAGGGTTTAGGTGGATGGATCTATTTTAGGAAGTCTGAGTGCTGTTTTTAATGAGTATCATTTAATACTCCATGCAGCAGTTTGGGGTTTAATCAGAAGGTGCTCTCAGGAGTCTCTGAGTCACCTCAGCTTGTGCACTTTATGTTCAGAGACCTACATGGTGCTACACAGATCCACCAACCTGTGGCACTGTCCTTCTGTTTCAGCACTTACTCACCATGGAAGCTCATTTCTCTCCCTCCAGATGGCCAGAAATGGAAGAAATCCAGGTCTAATTTCTGAGGCACTTTGAACAGTCTCAGAAAAATCACTATTGTTCTAGAGAGGAGCCTCTCTGAGGCCAGTTGGCAGCAATGGGCTGGAGAGTCTTTAAAGAGAACAGTCTTCACTTTAAAACAATGATTTTTTTTTGGGGGGGTGGGGTGCAGAGGACAATCTGAAAGGAGGGCACATTGCCACATATTGCAGGAAAACAGATTTATTGGAAAAAACCCTCACTTCTCTCACTTTTAGGCAGCAAAATGTGAAATCTCAAATGTGCAGTTCCTAAGCAGAGGTGCTTTAAATGTTGGCATTGCAGAAGGAAAACATGGCAGAGTTCAGTTGGGGCTCAATATAAAGTGCACCCACTTTTTAAATTCACTTTTTCTCTCCGTGGATTTAGAGTCAATAATCACCCAAATTAAGCAAAAATAAGTTGAAACCATTTACAGTGACCCTGCTGAGGAACTGGAAATCAGAGTCGCAATCTTTAAATGAGGAATCTGGCAAACTCTGGAATCTGGCAAACTGTTTAATCAGACAAATCTTGTTCTGGGCTGCTGGGAGTGGTGCTTGATCTCTTGATTATTTAATGTATTGATTATTTCTTGTCCCTTGTCACTCTTGCTGGTGCAGACTTCAGACACACACTATGGAAAGGATCTGCATTTGCAGCTCTGCACAGGGGCCGACCCCCCGAACTCCCGGTGAACTACGGGAAACCACCAAACGTGGGTGAGTCTGGAAGTCCATAAAAGGTTCTTTTCTCCTCTCTGTCTTTATTCCTGTCCCACAGAAAGTTCCTCTCACTGACTAAAACACTACTCTAGGTTTGCATTAATGTTTTCTCTGACATTTCATGATGAATTAATCTAAAATAGGTCTCTCCCTGACAATAGGATAATTTTTGTGTTATTCAGGCTTGGATTTTCCACAAATCAGTGGAAAATCTACAGTGTGTGTAGCCATGTTTTGAATGATTGTTTGGAGGGCAGTGGGCTGGAGTATTTTTTGATGATATGCCTCCATAAAATGTACATGTGGTTGTAAGATTGGATGGGCATGGTCAGAGGAGCATGGAATCCTGGAATCATCATGGAATCCTAGCCAGAACAAAGCGTCTGGCTCTCAGGGAACTTTTTTGACTCAAGAATTCCTTTCAGTTGGATTATGACAGAAAACAGACTGCTTGCAACATCCCTCTCCAAAAAGGAAATAATCACCAAAGCAACATTTGTGTTCCTTCAGCCTCAGTTGTCCACACAATTAGATAAAGAACTTGTATAAAGCTCAGATATATGTGGGCTCTCAGCTTACATCTCATCACAGAGCTGTTCTGTTTTATATAAACTCAAATGTTTGCCTTGTATGGTTTGAACTTTCATTAGCTGTTTTTATAGCAAAAAAAAAATTGATTCTTGCAGGCATAAAAGTAAATCCTGGTTTGTTTCTTTTTAGGGCATTTTATCTCTGTGCAAATGGATACATTTTCCTGATTTGTCAGGGAGTCCTTTCACATATGGATCCTCCCTCCTTTTGGAGAAGCAGGGATGGTGCTGGCAGTTTTCTGTTTCTATCCTATCTATGTGTTTATTATTTTAGGCTGGTTCTGCAGTTACTTTACTGTGAGCAGTTGTGCTGATGGATTACTAATGGTCTGAATTGTAGATTTATTGAACACAACTCCTCTGGTTGTATTTCTGCTCGGATTCTTGGATCAATTCTTTCATCAGACTGGGTGTTTTTGGAATATGTGGTATTATTAATGAGACATCCTGGCAGATTGGACTTAAGCATTTGTCATGTTTTCATGGCAAAGGACTGTGCTGCTTGCTTGGTAACTATTTAGTGAATTAAAGAACAGAATAATTTTTTTGTTTGGATGTTTTCCTGATTGTTTTTGGTTTTTTGAGTTTTTTTTTTTAAGAAATACAAAGGTATTATATGAAAAAGGGTCTTTCATAGCCAGGAAATAATTTATAGAAGTGTTGATTCCTGGAAGAATACAGTCCTTGGTGTAGCTACGTAAACTACTACTAAGAGAGGAAAATGTGCATAAATATTAAAATAAGGATTTTACTTCAGGCAGGAGTTTGATTTTGGGATTCCTTGTTCATCCTGAAGAGGAAGTCAGAAAATTCTGTGTCCATTTGTGCAAAATGGGTGTTTTTTCCTGGTGAGTGGTGCCAGCCAGAGATGCTGCAGTGTGTGTCTTAAGTACAAGATGAAGAAGTGTGCCCAACCTCTTTGGTATTTTGGCATAACTGTGAATTCCCACACTGTGCTGGCTCAGGCAGATGGACTTTTCTGGAATTACCTGCTGAAGGAGTTGGGCTGAAGTAAAAGACACCCATTAATGTGTATTCAGGAGTGAAGTGATTCTTTAAGTACCTGTGCAAAGTGATAAATAAGGTATAGAGTGAGCAGCCAGGAGTATTCTCACATAATTTCCCTTCCAGTGATAAGGATTTAAGCTTTCCACCATAAATGCTGAGAGAATGGGGTCACTGATGGGATCAACTGGGAGGGCCCAGCTGCAAGAGTTGGGAGTTGCAGTGGTTGCCTTTCCATCTGGTTGGGATGGGGCCTTGTGGTCCATAATCCAAAAGAAAAGATCCTGCACAGTGGAAATGGAGCAGGAAATCCGTGTTGCCTTTTCCAAGCACGTTTGTGCAGAGCTGGGAATCTTCTGGCTGGGGGAGTCTCTGTGGAAGTCATTCCCAGGGATGTGGTGCCTGTGTCTTGGGGCTGTGGTGATCTACTGGAGTGGGACAGGGAGGGAAAACACTGGCAGAGCTTCCTGCTGCCAACAGGACACATGGAGGAGGAGAGTCTGCTCGAGCCTTTCTGGGCAGCTTTTGCTGTAGTGGAACTTTCAGGGCTCCCTTTGTGCTCTTCCAGACAGAAAGTGGAAAGACTGGTCATGCAGTACCTCAGGACTGGGAGTGATTCCCCTTTGATAAACCTGCTTTTGATGCTACTTCGATTTTGTCAGGGCTTTTTTTTTTTTTTTGTAGGCAGCTCAGAGCAGATTAGAAAGAAAGTTCTTTTCACTCTTTAAGAGCTGGTCTAACCTGAGGATGGAAATCTTTCTGTGGGCAGCTGTTGTTAGTGAAAACAACACAAAATTTGGGAGCAGAAGGTTTTCAGCACAATCTCAGTGAGCAAGCATTTCAACTGGGTGGAAATTCACAGCCAAGGTGATCCAGCTACCTTGGGCCTGCCAAAGAGCAGCGCTGGGATGAGGTCAGGAATCGATGATTTCGTGCTGGAAATGAGTTCCATGAGGTCAGCAGCTCCCAGAGCTGGAACATGCTGTGCTTTCCCTGCTTTTCCTGGGTCCAGGCTCTTTGTGGCCACACAGCCACTCTCTGAGAAGGTGTTTTCCATGTGGGAGCCAGCTGTGTTTGTTTCCTGGCATTCCTATGAAACCTTGTGTCTCTCCCGTGAGTGGTACCCGATCCCTGCTGGGATTTGTGATCAGGGCAAAATGTAGGTCCTCGTTACAAAGTCACAATGCTTCTAGCAGAAGGTGAAACAATCTGATGGGAGCTCATCACCCCTGAGAAACTGATTTTAAAACAAACATTTGCACCAGTTTTCCCATTTTCTAATTTTCCTTGCAAAAAGTGGATCGAGACAAGGGTTTTTAGGGAGAGCAGGAATTCCAGCTGGTGCTGCTCAGTGACTTTGCCTCGCTGAAATGCTTGAATTCCTTCTGAGGTTGTGATTTAACTTTGAAGTCTGGGCTGTCTGATGATTGTTTTTTAAATTCAGCTTTCACTGGTGGGTTTTTGTTGCTGGGTTTGGGGTTTATCCTTCCTGGGTGAGCTTTCTTTTAAGGGTTTTTACATTGTGCCGTTACCTATAGTAGAATGTGAGGTAAATTGTGATTTAGGAATTGCTGTTGTCAGCTTATGTGACTTGCATTAAGCACTGCAGTTTTCCTCAAGGTGTGGCCTGCCAGGACCAAGGACTGTGGGGAAGAAAAGAGAAAAATGCCTATATTTTACAAGTTGGTAGTTGGAGAAGCTGAGATGGCCCTTCAGTGTTGGGACAAAATTAACTTTTCTTATCAAGAAGGCTGGATCTCCTCCCTTTTTATGGGAAATAACTGTCTTGAAAGTTTTTCCTGGCAGGGACTAGTGAGGGGGTGGACTTGGCAGCTCTTACATCCAGTGTGGCATGAAATACATCAGTTAATGAGATAGGTTAGTAAAATTTTTTAGGGTTACTAAGTTGCTATTTCTCCATGTGGGAATTGTTGTGTTTTAGAGCTTTGGGGCCTTAGGAGGACAATAACTTCATTGTGCTGTGGAAAGGAAACTTGACAGGGATTTTTGTCATGTGGGGGTAATTCCCTATTTAGATATTGTGTATTAATCTTCCTAAAAATACAGGAATGGAGAATGTTTGCTTTGTTCCTTTAAATCAGTGGTAGTTTTTTTTTTTTTGTCCAAAGATGCTGATGCCTTGATAAAGTTGTTGTTCCTCATGGCTCAACAATGGTTCTGGATGTCTCTGATTGAAGCATTTCATAAACAGGGCTTTTTATTTGGTAATTATCCATGGGAGATGGAGAAGTTTTATCTCCATTGTGCAAATGGGGAAATAAACACAGAAAAAAAAATGAAATTACTTTCATATCCGCTGAAGCTGAACTGATTGCAAGGCTGGGAATCGACCGGAAAAGTGAGGTGCCAAAACTGTGGGATTTTGGTGCCTTTTGGTGCTTCCTTCATGGGATTTACAACAAACAGCAGTGGTAAATGTTCAGAAGGATTGCAGGGGGACACAGAAAATATTGTGATTATTAGGAACATTTTGACATGAGAGTATATCTTTTTGATTCACACAGTTCTTTGTGTGGTTAAAAAAATTATTCAAAGCCATTTGAAATTGCTTACAGGCAGATAGACTGTTATTATGTATTTAAATATATAAATATATATTATTGAAATGCTTGAAACCTTGAAAGGCACAGCAGAATCACCATGTTGCTGAATGACTCCACATCTCTGTTGGCACACAGGGTGGAGGAAAAGGAGGTGTAATCTTTTTAAGAATTCAGCTTTTAAGCTGTCATACTCAAAGAGTAAATAAAATAATGTGTAGGCAAAGCTGAGGTACCTTGTAGAGCATTTATCACTGCAGGAGCTCTGTGTTAGAGGTAGGAAAAAGAGTATAAAATTTCAGTTTTACTTTGCTTAGGGAGACAGTTTGGTTTAACAGCCCTGTATAAAATTAGGTATCAATTGAATAGTAGGTAGGTAGTAAATTAATTTGCTTTCGTGTGTTTTGCTTTTTAGTATTGCTGAATGTGTGTTTTTACATGCAAAGCAAATATTGACTGAAGGTGAGGTTATGCTGGAGCCTGATGGCTTTTGCAAGCATCTTTTATGCACCTTTTTTTCCCTCGTGTCACGTTTCAATTGCATTGAGTGATTAAAAATAATCCACATTTCAGAGCCTAAAACTGAGACACAAAAATGCTTTCTTTAAAGCTGGAAACAATTTATTTTCCTTGCTTGTGTGTAAATACTTCAATGGTATCAATTTACACAAGGAGCTGTGGGTTAGGAACTCTTTGAAATGTCACTTCTTGACTTTGTAGATTAATTTTTTAACATATTCCATGATCTTTTTTTGTGTCGATTGGCAGCGATATCATGAGACAATTAAGAAATGGCTCGAGTTTTTCAGTAGACTTTTAAGCTAAAGGAGTGAAAGGCACTAAAGAGCTTCGTGGGGCTCCTGTGAAGCCCAGCCCACATCAAGGTGCAGGGGAAGATAAGGAATTGCTCCAGGGGATCTGCTATCACAGGGACTCCACAAACCCACCAGCACAGCTCTGTTAGATCCTCAAGTGCCACTGAAAAACCCTCTCAAAAATTTCAAACCCAAAGTTCAAGTGCTGTGAGTGAGGATAAATTAGGGAAAATGGTAATAGAAGAGGATTGGTGGAATTAAATACCCCAAAATGGTCTCAAATTGTGCATCCAGTCAAAGGCTTTTTTACAGGGTGGGTGCATTTAGGTTTTAGGCTGTTCCTGGAGAGGCTGCTGGCTGCAAACAGGAAAGAGTTTGTTGTTGCAGTTCTTTCTGCTACCTGCCATTCCTCCACTGGGAGTTTTCCATCACTGCCACCTATTTCTTGTTCTTCAATTCCGCTGCCATGGGAATGCAAGGATGTGGAAGTCCTTTGGCCCTACATATGATCTGGAAGCCATTCCAGGGAAAGATTTTTATCCCTTTTTATCACTTATTTTACCACAAAAAAAAAACACTTAAACTATAATTATACTCTTCTTCTCATTGATATTAGTAACATATAATTTCCTAAATCTCCTTTCTTCATTCAAAGATTTTCCTTAAAGATTTTCCATGTCCATGTGGGATAAATGTATCTGCTACCTGTTCCTGAATTGAACATTGGAATAACTCCCAGTTGTGGTGGGAACTTTTCATTCTCCTTTCATTTTTGGTGAAGAAACAGGTGCAGCCTGTGGTGGATACTGAAAGGTTCCATCAGGACTGGGATTTCTTTTTATAACACTGGACAGAATGTTCTGATAAGGTGGAAGAGGTTCAGATTTATTACTGATTCTAATAATAAAGTTGTTAATAAATACTCTATTTGATTTAATATTTATTTACTCTGAGTTCTGGACAAAATTCATGTCTCACTCTTCTTTTTGCTTCTTTTTTCTCTCCCAGTTCATATCCTTTCTGCCAGGCAATTAACGGGATGTGGCCGTTTCAGCCACTTGTTCCCAACATCCACCTACCAACACATGAAGATGCACAAGAGGATTTTGGGGCACCTCTCCTCTGTTTATTGCATAGCCTTTGATCGCAGTGGGAGGAGAATTTTTACAGTAAGTTTAAAATGTGGACCTTTTTCTTTTCAAAGATGGCTTTGTTTGGTTTGATTTCTTTCTTTCTTGAGTGCCTCAACAACCTCATAGTCACTGGTTGAGATGCAGACATGACTTTGTTCAGCTGCAAGTTGCTTCCTACTAATTTTACCTTCCTGGATTTGTAGTGTGTCATGACAATTATTTTTTCTCCACAATGCAGTGACATTCATTTCTGTGGTGATGCCCTTGCTTTTTTTATTGGGCATATTTAAAAATCAACAGATTTTTCAAATGAATATTACATTTTTAGCTGTTAATGTTAATCCCTGTGCATGGAGTGGCAGAACAAGGAGGAATTCCCACTGCCAGAGGAGAGGGTTAGGTGGTATATTGGGAAGAAATCCTTCTCAGTGAGGGTGGTGAGGCCCTGGCACAAGGTGCCCAAAGAGCTGAGGCTGCCCCATCCCTGGAGCCAGGTTGGATGGGGCTTGGAGCACCCTGGGATAGTGGAAGGTGTCCTGCCCATGGCAGGGGGTGGGACTGGAAGGCTTTGAAGTATTCCATCCCATCCAAACCATTCTGGGATTCTATGAACTGTGGAGCCTGGAGGATCATCTTATGGAGTGAAGGATTTCAATTTGATAGAGGAGAATCATGGAATCACAGGATGGTTTTTGTTGGAAAGATCTATTTGGAAGGCAGGGACACCTTCCACTGTCCCAGGTTGCTCCAAGCTCCATCCAGCCTGGCTCCAGGAATGGGGCAGCCACAGCTTCTTTGGGCACCTTGTGCCAGGACCTCCTCATCCTCACAGGGAACAATTTCTTCCTAAAATTGGCCTCTGTGGAATCCCACTGAATTGTCCTGTCAGTTCACGGGGGTTGGGATCCCCGTCCATCCGCGGTGATCCACGTGTGACGTGCATGGAACATATCCCATATTTTCTGTGACCTTTGGGAATTCCTGTGGCATTTCAGGGGTCAGATGACTGTTTGGTGAAGATCTGGGCCACGGATGACGGGCGCCTGCTGTCCACCCTGCGAGGCCACTCGGCCGAGATCTCGGACATGGCCGTCAACTACGAGAACACGCTGCTGGCTGCGGGCAGCTGTGACAAGGTGGTCAGGGTGTGGTGCCTCCGGACCTGTGCCCCCCTCGCAGTCCTGCAGGGCCACTCAGCTTCCATCACTTCCATACAGGTAAGGACTGGTGGGGTTTTCCCCTAAACCCTTGAATTAGAATGGTGATAAGAGCTGTGGTGGTCAAGTATAAAATCGATCTTTACGGCTGTGATTTGTCCCAGTTCAAGAGTGTTTTTCCTGGTTAACTCAATCCTGTGGTGCCCAGGGGATCATCCTTCTGCTTCTATGTGCTTTTAACTTTGTGATCCCACTGCTGCTTCCTTAGGTCTAGAAAATGGGAGATCTGATGCTCTTTTAGAGCAACTCAGAGAGCAGCAGCATCTCCTTGGCTCAACTCACTGATGTGTTTGGCATCTTTGGTGGTGCTCCTGGCACAGCACCTGACCCTACACTCTTGTGTTCACAGGGAGTGTTTTTCAGAAGGATCAATTAAAATTCCTGACTCCCCATTTCTTATTTCCTTGTTATCTTAGCTTGTAACTTAAAGAGCTGCTCTGGATGTTGTAGCAAATGCAGATTTTCTTTAAAAAAACTTCCCAACTGCCAGGCAGAAGCCTTCAAAAACAAAATTCAAGGATAAAAAAGACAATCCCTGCAATTTGGCAGGTGATGTACATAGAGGGGAGAGTGAGTGGGACTGTTTGGCTCAGAATCCCTCTCTCCTGGAGTGGTGCTGCCTTGGATTCAGCACAGGCTTCTCCATCGTGCCAGTATTCCCCAGGAGTCTCATTTCTCCCCATCTTCCCTACACTTCCAATTTTGTCTAATTTCAACCATGTTAAGGTGATTGTGTTAGAAATGTGTTTTCCAACCTGGCTTTATAACAGGTGTATTATTTGTTTACATGTATATGTATGTGTATATATACATGTGTGTGTGTGTGTGTGTGTTCCTCTCAAGCTCTTTGTAAAATTGAGAGTTTTAGAATATAATCAGTCACTGCTTTTTGAGGAAGCATTCCTTTGTCAAATTACCAGGTAACCTGAGGATTAAAGGTATTGCTGCAGTTATGAAATTAAGAATAAAAAGCTTTTCCACTCCTTAAGGAGGTTTAGGAAGATAGAGAAGAGGGGATCCTGCTGTGCAGCTGTTCTTTGTTGGGCTTGGATGCAGGAATAGTTGTATTTGCCATGTTTGATCCAGTTCTATCCTAGAAAGAACTGGTTTTTCCCCATTTACAGGGTCTGGGCTTGTTTCATTTCTCCAATTTCCTTTGTGTGGTAAAAACAAAGAATTCCTAACCAAAATGTAGGTGTTTTCCATTTCCTCAGCTTTATTTTTATGGAAGTTCAGGTTCTATGCTTACCCCTGCTCTCTATATTCCTGGGGAGAAATACTTTCACTAATGTGTTAGTGAAAAACATTCTTGTCAACAAGTTTCCAGCATGAAAGAAGAGAAAATAGGAGCTGGTTTAATTGTTACAACTTTTATTTGTAGTTCTCTCCAGCAAGGAAAGGAACAACTCGATACCTCACTTCCACGGGTGCCGACGGAACAATCTGTTTCTGGCAGTGGCATGCAAACACCATGAAATTCAAGTGAGACTGTTGAGATAATTATAATTATTTTAACTCAAGGAGGAACTTATTTTTAATTTTGGCCCAGAGAAGAATGCTGGGATAATGAAATAAGGGTGTTTTCTTGCTCAATAAAATGGTGTGTGGGGCAGGAGTGCTTTGGGATTCTGTGGTGTTGGAACCCAAAGGGGAGGCAGATTGGGGTTGTTATTTCTGAGGTTTATGCTTTGGAAGCCAAAGTTGTGGAAGAAATTTCAGCTTTTACATTCAGGATTAAATCCCTGTCCAAAATGTACAGGCAGAAGAATTAATTTGCTTTTAATCAGAAGAATGTACATATGTAGATGTCATAAAACCCATATTTAATCAGGAGGAAATGCTATTGGAATAATGGTTTGGCAGGGTCTGTTTTAAATAGATTTGAATTGGTGAGGATACCAATAAATCAGTTCAATAATCATCTCAGTTTAGAGAATTATTGTTTTCTTATTAAACTAAGGAAGAAAATTCCCGAAATGAAAAATAAATTCCAGCAAATTTAGATGAGAATTATAAAATTAAGAGATTTAAGATGAGCTTGACCTCAACCTGCTGAGCTGCAGGGAACTGTTTGTATTGAAAAAAGAAGGAAAAATAAAAATATTGTGTTTTGCATGTAGGGATCGTCCTGTGAAGTTTGCAGAGAGGTCCAGGCCTGGTGTTCAGATCTCCTGTTCTTCCTTCAGTTCTGGTACATGTCCAGCATCAGCTGTTCCATGAATTTGGGGCTTTGGTGACAGTTCTGTTACTTCTCTTTAAGTACAAATAGTTTTAAACCCTTTCCCAGTTAATTTTATTCCTGTAAAGAAATTACAATAAAATACCTGAATCACTGCATCCCAACTCAGCAGTAATTTCTCTGATGTGTGTCAAGCAGGTATTGAAACTGCATTTAAATATTTTATTTGACATTTACCTGTTCACAGGTAAATTTTCTGTTTAAAACTGGTTTTCTGCTTTGACAAGAAAGCAGCAAATTAAAATAAATGAAGTTAAAATAAGTTGTTTCTTGGATGACTTTTCTTCTGACAGAGAATTCTCTGTTTTAGGTGGCATGTTCATTGCAACAGGGAGTACTGACCACGTGATAAGAATTTATTATTTGGGCTCAGAATCTCCAGAAAAAATGGCTGAGCTGGAATCTCACACGGTAAGAAGCAAATCCAAAAGAAAATCTCTTTTTCCCTCCTCCCTTTTCCTCATTTCAGGAACTTGATTTCTGTACATCCTATTTTTTTTTTTTATTTACTGTCTAGAATTTGTTTGGCTTTCAACATGGTGGTATTTAAATGCTTGGAAACTTGTGGGATGTTTATTTTTAAATCCCTCTGAGGCAAGAGGTTTGTGCAAAGTAGGCTTTATGTATTTCATTCCCCAGAAAACTGAGGGACCAGGTGATCTTCCCTTACTCTTGAAAAAATTATGTGTTGGAATGAGGAATTAGAACAGTTTTAATGAATAATGTCATTGCACAATGTCATTTTTTGCTATTAAACTTGGTGTTGAATGTTTAGTTAAATCCACATAAGACAAAGTAATTCAGATTTTGGGCTGTGCTGTCAAAATTTGGATCACGATGGTAACTTCATTTAGAAAATAAACCTTAAAGGCATATTTTTTTCAGATAATGCAGAAGGGTTCCCATAAAAATTCAAACTACAAATTTACCACCTCAGGAACATTTTATGGATTAAGCCCAAGGTCTGAAATGATTCCCTGAACTTCAGTGGGAGTCGTGGCTCTCACACTGAAGTCTCCAAGCCAACTCATCTAACAACTGTTTTGCTCACAAAAGAAAAGGATGTTTTCTCTATTGAACAGGTCTGGAAAAAGCTGTAATTCCTTTAATTACTTTAAATCCGCTCTTAATTCTGCAGACAGCTGTCAGCCCCTCCTAAAACAAATCCCAGTTACCAGGAGATAGAGACATCAGTGGGAGTAAGGAGAGCAAATCATGGAGCCAGCACAAGTACTTGGCAAATTAAAAAAAGGGCAAAACTATGTCTAAAACATAACATTTGTTACTCAACGATTTGTGAGTGTTAATAAAGCCAAGGTGTGCATTTTTTTTGATTAAATTTTTTGATGCACTTTAATGTTAGGTGTAAAAATTGCAGGAAATCATCACCTCTCTGAAGTTTTCTATTTCAGTGTTTAACACAAAGTGTCTGGTGAAGTTTTAACTTCAAATACAACTTTTCTATACTTGAATTTTTTGACAGTTTTTTTATTTGCTGAGTAAAAATCTCATCATGGAGATCTTTTAGGCTGAGTTTTTCACTTCTGTTATTCTCCTCTCTCCTGTTTAGGACAAAGTGGTTGCAGTGCAGTTCTGTAACAACGGTGACAGGTGAGTGCTGGATTTTGGACCTGACAATGATGATATTTAATTTTCCAAGCAACATTTCATGGAAAATTTAGTACAGGAAGATTTGCCCATGGGCTTGGCTTAATCTTGGACAAATTATTGCAGTGTGTTGCAAGATGTGTGTCATGTCCACAAGTTTGAACTTGTTGTCCTATGCTGTAGCAACAAAAATGTTCTGTAACTGTGCTTTTAATTTGTTTTTTCTTTCACACAGCGAATTGTAACACAAATTTTATGACCTTTCTGTATAAGAACCTTCCCAGGTGGTCCCCAGAGGGGTTGCCTGTGGAGGAAGAGCATTGTAATCAATGTAGTCCAAAGCAAAAGTTAGTAAATGTAGATGTTTTTATCCCAGCTTTTGCTCCTGTTCCTTATTTTGCTGGGCAGGAGGTTTAAGGGATGTTCCTTTAAGGGATGAGCCTTCCAAGCCCAACTGTAGCTGTGCACCTGTACTTGGAGAGCTTTGTCATGTGAATTATGTGGGAATGTGCTGGGATAATGGTACCACCAGTTCCTTCCAAGCCATGTTAGAGGGAAGGAGGTTACATACTCACTGAAAACTACATTCTGTAACAATGCTTTGAATGGAAAAGGGGTACTTTCCTTTTTATTTTAATATAAAGAAGTAAAATCAAGAAGAAAATTAATTTGTCACAAGCATTTTCAAACCTTTTTTCATCATAGTGAAAAAAAATCAGATCAGGGAAACTGAAAAGTTGAAACAATTGCTTCATAAAATTGAATAAATTTGCCTTTTAAGTATAATTTTGTATATAAATGGAATATGCTTCCAAAGGTGTTGGCCATCCTGTGAAAATGTATTACTTGATGAGCTTTTTTCCCAGTTTCTCAACAAAAATTATTTCTGTGACCTTGGTGGACAAAGCATTATGATGTGGCTAAATACATTTGCTGCATACTTGAAAATTTTAAGTAAGGTGGGGTTTAAAAATTAAAATATTCCTATTCAGCTCCACAGGCAGGACAACCTCCTTGTGCTCCATTTGGCTCTTTCCCTTGCCTGTCTTCACCCTGTCCCTAAGTTAATGCATTATAATTTATGCCAGACTCCTGGCACTCAGTTTCCCTTTCTTTGCTGCCACTCTGAGCTGCTCCAGGGATTTGCTGATGTCATTAAAAAGGGAATGTGCAGCTCGTATGAATTACGACATTGAAGTCATTCCAAGGCCATCTGCTGCTGGAGCCAAATGTAATTAATGTTGTGGGCTAGAAACTCTCTTGTACCCTACAGTATCTGATAGGAAAATTGTAACCTCATGAGTGAGAGAAGTAGAGATGCACAAGTGCACACTTCCAAGTGTATATATGTAATTTATTGGTGTCCATGTGGGAATGAAAACATCTTTATTCATAATTTCATAGCTTTTTTTTCCTCTTTGCCCCACAGCTTAAGGTTTGTCAGTGGAAGCAGGGATGGAACAGCAAGAATCTGGCACTACCATCAGCATGACTGGAAGAGTCTGGTCCTGGATATGGCTACAAAAATGACAGGGTAAAGCAAAGCAGGCAGAACACACTTCATGGACACCTTTACCTGCCAGCTAAATCCTCCTTTATATTGAAAACTGGCTATTTGCTTCCATTTTGAATTGATTCCCATGCATATATTGAAAATGTGGTGACTTTGTCAACTTACACAGTTAATTGGCCCCCAAATAAATAATAATCTGTTGGTACTTCCCTATCCTAATGGTTGAGGAATATTTAGTAATTAACACATGAAATAAGAATGTCAAATTATTTATCTCACAGAAGGGGGTTTTGGTAGAGCCCCAGTGATCATTTGCAAACATATATATATATATATATCCAACATGGTTCTTAACATTGTATTTCTACCTTAGGTTTCCAAGTAAGAGGTGAAGTTAGTGTTTGGTTCTCAGGTTCAATTAGGGTTTTGAGGGTTTTTTTTGAGATCCTCAAGTGACTTCTTGAAGTGCCCTGTAATTGAATTGTAATTGAATATTCACAACAACAAAGAGCAGAAATGGAGAAATCCATTAGGCACTTGCTTTGCAGAATTCTCCATATTTCAGTGGTTGCATTTGCAGTGTTTGCAGTCGAAAGTGTGAGTTGGATTTATTTAGCAGGTTCCTGCTTATTGTGGAGTTTACTGATATTGATGACTGATAAGAAAAATGCCTTGTAGGAAAAAGCCTAATAGAGCTGAAAGGAAAAATTGGGGTAAGGAAGGATGATGGCTTAGGAACAGAGGAGAAAATATCCTTTTTAAGGAAATAGAGCTCTATAAATCTCAGTGGCACTGAATATTTCCCGTATTTGGTTTTTACCAGTGCAGAACCATCCTTCATTCTCCTGCCTTAGCCAGAGTCACAGAGGTGCCTGTTACCCATCCTCCCCTGAATTTCATACTGAATTAGCTCTCCTAAGTGTTTCCATATGTAGTTACTGATTTATTCCTTTTTAAATTGCTGATTTCCTTAGAAACAATGTGGCATCTGGAGAGGACAAGGTCACCAAGCTGAAGGTTACCATGGTGGCTTGGGATCGATACGATGCCACCGTCATCACTGCAGTCAACAATTTCCTCCTCAAAGTGTGGAACTCATCCACAGGGCAGCTTCTCCATAGCTTATCTGTGAGTACAGTTCCAGGGGGGAATCCCAAGTGGATTTAGTTCACTCTGAGATTGATTTGAGGCTGAACTCCTCACCATTCCCATGACAAGGATTTGCTGCTGAAGTATCCAGCTGTCCCCTGCCTGCTGGGAGGAGGGTGCACCATGGGGACAGGAGCTGATGTGCAGAATCCTGTTGATTGCTGGCTGACAGGGAACCCATTGGAGGCTCCATATGTGCCCTGATGTCTCCTTCTTCCCCATCCTTCTCCATCTCAGCAGTGCTGAGCAGTGACACTGCCAAACCTGTGGCAGGAATGGTGACTGAGCACAGTTCCAGTAAATTGAGGTGTCCTGGGTGACTCCCTGATCTGGGATGATCAGGAGATACCACGTGGAGAAATAAAACTTCTTTTTTTCCCCCTGCTGTCATTGCAGGGTCACGATGATGAAGTTTTTGTTCTGGAGGCTCATCCCTTTGACCAAAGGATTGTGCTTTCGGCAGGACACGATGGGAATATTTTTGTTTGGGATATAGACAAAGGAACAAAAATTCGCAATTACTTTAACATGGTAAGAAGGATCACAGAAGGTTTGTTTTTTTTTCTTTTTTCACAAAACTGGTCTTGAGACAAAAGCAGATTTCATTAAATACCTCCAGAGCCACTACAGCTCTGAGATCTTTGGTGATCTTGCCCTGTGTCTGCTATTAATATAAAACGTAGACTTCCAGGTGGTTGTTCCAGAACATACATTAAAAGTTGGGCTGAAATTTCAGAACAGAAAGAAAATGTTCAGTTTTACTTTGTTATTCAGTTTGGTAAATAAAAGTGTGAATCAGTCTTGAGCGAGATGAGAAATCACAGAATGAGGATTCAGTATGTGTTGGAGCAGTGTTTGTGAAAATGCTCTTATAGAGAGTGTCTGGTTGTGAAAAGAATTCTCTGTGCTTGGTACAGATTGAGGGCCAAGGCCATGGAGCTGTTTTTGATTGCAAGTTCTCACCAGATGGGCAGCATTTTGCCTGCACAGACTCTCATGGACATCTGCTACTGTTTGGTTTTGGATGCAATAAATATTATGAAAAGGTGGGTTGAATGGATTTTAAACTCTTCTCTGTCTTGACCTGATTTGTCTTAGAAGTATTTGTGTTACAATTTATTCCCTCACCCTGCCCCAGACAAAGTAATTATTAGGTCATGGAGCAGTTGCTGTTTATGTAAATCAGAAGAATTTAGACAAGACTATAGAGGAGAAAAGCTTTAACTTCTCTGTCCACCTCTCTTGGCCTATTTTGCTGTTGAATTTCTGTATCAGGCCTTGGTAATAAGCCACATTTGTGGTAGGAATCTGTTGTCTATCATAATATTCCTTGTGCTAATCCCAAGTGTAGGAGTTGTGGTTTATGGGAGCCATTCCAGAGCAGCAAGACAGCTGCAAATGGCCACTGATTTATTTCCTAAATTGCTTTTCTTTCAGATTCCTGATCAGATGTTCTTCCACACGGATTACCGGCCCCTGATCCGGGATGCCAATAATTATGTGCTGGATGAGCAGACTCAACAGGCTCCACACCTTATGCCTCCTCCATTCCTGGTGGATGTTGATGGAAATCCTCATCCCACGAGATTCCAGCGGCTGGTGCCAGGGAGGGAAAATTGCAAGGATGAACAACTTATTCCTCAGCTGGGATATGTGGCTAATGGTATTCTGTCTGAAGCTCATGAATAATACAAATGTGGCACAGTATTGAGCACCAGCTCCTGAGATGGTGCTGTGATTGTGTATAGGTATATATAGGTAGAGGAGGGGGTGGGGTGGGGTTATGTGTGGAATCAAATTGACTGGAGGCAAGAGTATTCCAAAATCTGTGGATTTTTCCCAGGTATATGGCAGATGTTTAAAGCATTGTCTATTAATCTCTGTAACTGTGGATGTGAGAAAGCAAGCAGGAAGGTGAGGAAGACATGGAAAGCCAGCTTTTGTTTTTTAAAAGAGTTCTTTTTTCTTATAGACACTAACTTTAGCAAAATGCTGATCTCCAAAAAAGACCTTCCATTCTTACCTACTGAAGCATAATTTATTTCTGCTGCTTCTAATGGTTTGTGTTTATGTTCTACATGTGGTCTGGAGTTTTAGGATTTTATTGTAACTTCTCTTCTAAACTTTGCCTCCATTTATTACATGAGAGCAGAAAACCAGCTGGTGATCAGATGTTTTGCAAAGCAGACACATAGTGGTGCAGAGTTTTAAATGGGATCATTTCTATGGTTTTTGCTAATACAGAAATCCATCATTTCATCAGCATTTGTGGCTTTGTTCTTGTCAAGGTGATGGTGAGGTGGTTGAACAAGTCATCGGGCAGCAAACCAATGACCAGGATGAGAGTATCCTTGATGGAATGATCAGAGAGCTCCAGAGGGAACAAGATCTGAGATTAATTAATGAAGGAGAAACTCTTCCAAACCCTCCACTCAACAGATCCCACTCTGTTAATGGAGGTCAGTGTCCAGCCTTATCTCCATCAGTTTCTTCCTTATCACAGGAAGGACTGATCAAAGTGTTAATGTCAGTTCTGATGCAGTGTCTTTGAGGATGCTTTTTTCTCCTCTTCTTGTACACCTTGTTAACCCCTGTGGAGCACTGGGATGTTCTGTGGATTCCAACAGAGGAATTATAAATTTAAGGGGCAGCTGAGGGCACCCAATGGTCTAACTGGGCTGTATCTGATTGTTTGGAGTTATTAGACTGGAATTATTCCTGCTATAAACCAGTTTCCTGAAAAATAAGCATGAAGTTCACTGTATTGTCTTGATATCAGTGCAGAGATGAAACTTCATAACTGCAAAATGCCAAAATGAAAGCATATAATTAGGGGCTGTCAGTGGAATACAGTGTTGTGACAGACTAATGGTTTCCTGCTGCAGCACAAGGCTGAGCATCAGTGCTAATAAAATAAACATGTTGCTCTGTCTTAGTGTTTCCTTAGAAAGCTTGAGATTATTCTCCTGGTAAGTGTTCTGCTACTGTGATTTTATTTTTAATACACAAAGTGATTAAAAATTGAAACCACACTCAATCAGATGTGAGCAGCTGAGTGAGTGCAGCTGATGGGAGGGAGCAGATGCCCAGGACTGTGCTGCAAGTCAGCCTGAGCCTTGGGAGAATTCACAGCTGCTAATAAATCACTTCTAGGTTAAGTGACTGATTACATGTGTTTGAAGTAGATTTCCTGGCAAAGCTCATTAGGATTTGGATGTGGAATTGCTTGTGTTTCAATCTTAAGTAGGAGTAAGAAAAATATCACGGAAAAATATGAAAATGCATTTTTGCTTTGATCTAAGTTGATATTTCAAAAAGGTTGCCTAAAAGGCAGCTTCAGCTCACACAAAGTATTTTCTGCTGTTTAGGATATGTTGATGTGTTGTACAGCCCCAGTTCCCAGTTTTATTTGTGTGTCCCTGTAGTTGTGTAAAGGAGTTTCCAGATATGAGTGGTGTGGAAATTAAAGCAGTTCCCTTCTAGAGCTTGCATTGATCAGGGACTTTGCCCACATGAACACACACATTTCAGTAAGTTAATTGGAGTACATATAAACCATTTAAACAGCCAGATATTTTTATATAGCTTTGCACAACCATAAATGCAATATTATCATGTGATTTACAGTATTTAAGCCTGTGGGAATTGTGTTGAGGGATAAGTAATGACAATGATGGCAGTGATTCCATTATTATCAACCTTTGTTTATCAATCTTTGTGCCGTCCTTAAGCTGTAAATTGGGGGTGGGATACAGGGAAGGAATTCTTCCCTCTGAGGGTGGGGAGGCCCTGGCACAGGATGCCCAGAGAAGCTGTGCCTGCCCCTGGATCCCTGGAAGTGTCCAAGGCCAGGTTGAACAGGGCTTGGAGCAACCTGGGCGTGTGGAAGGTGTCCCATGTCAGAGGCTGGCACTGTTTGATCTCTAAGATCCCTCCTCACCCAACCATCCTGCAGCTCCATGGTTTTATTGGTGGCCCATGGAAGTGAAGAAGCTCTGTCTTTCTGTCCTCTCCCCCCAGCTCTCCGCAGCCCGGGCTTGGACGTGGCGTCCCCGCCCAACGTGGGGCTGCGGCGCAGCGGGCAGATCGAGGGCGTGCGGCAGATGCACCACAACGCGCCCCGCAGCCAGATGGCCACCGAGAGGGACCTCATGGCCTGGAGCAGGAGGGTGGTGGTCAACGAGCTCCCTCCAGGCATCAGCAAGTAAGGGGCTCAGTGGGATGAGAGATTCAGCTGTGTAATGTGGAATGATCGTTCCGTACTCCTGGAATGATCTTTCAGCTTTTGGTTGGTTGGGTTGTTTGGAATGTTGGGATCAGAATGGGGAGTTGAGAATGGTGATTCCTTCTTTTCGCAATTCGGCCTTTCTTCAGCACTGCAAATAGCACATTTCCCTCAAGCTTTATTTTAAAAATACTTGAAAATAATTTTAATACATTTGAAAATAATTATGGCTGCTCAGCTGATGAGTTTGCTTCTTTAACTTGTGATTCCTGGAGCATATGGATGGATGCTTCTAGTGGGATTTATGCACAGATTTCTTAGAGCAGCACAAGTATTTTAATGTGTATATTAAGGAGGCTGTTGAGTTCCATGATGATTTAATTAATATATTGTGTGTTTCTTATGCATAATTAGGGTTCAGGAAGAATGTCGAGCTGCCAAAGGTGAAATAGAAATCAGTTTATACACTGCTGACAAGAAGAGAAAGCCATCCCACACCTTACAACGGGTGAGTTAGTGCCCTGGAAGAGACAACCTGGGTGGGAAGCAGTTCTGAGCCCTGAGCAACAAAAATAAGACCAACAAAAAACCCCAAACCAATTTTATTGAATTATTTAGCAGATCAATAGTCCTAATTGTTTCTCTGGCTCACTGTCTTCTTCCTTCTGTAACTGTGATTTGGCTGTCTGTAATATCCAAATAGTGGTAAATCTCTATCCTTGAGGTTTCAGTGGTGGGAAGATGCTGGGAAAGGAAAATCACAGAGCCACGGTGGGTTTTCGATTTGACTTGTGGAAAGCAGAGGTGCCAAACTTTTACAAGGGTCTGGATTTATCTTCTGCAGAGACTGCAGGAATTTTATAGAAAAGAATGGTATTTTCAATCATTTCCTTTCCAAAGACTGCCACTTTATAAAAAGTAGAATTTCTGTTGAACCAGATATCCACACCTAAAACATCCACAATGTGTCAGAGATACTGTAATTCTACAACGATTTCTTGCTGCTCAGTTGTGGTGCAACACTCAGCCACTGTAACCAGGCACCTTTTAACTGTGTAACTCATGAGTGACTCCCTGATGTGTCCGTGTTTGTGCTCCTGTCCCCCTGCAGAGCGAGTTCCAGGCAGGCAGTGGCCGCTCCCTGCGCAGGAACCAGCGGAAGCGGCAGCACGCGTACCAGACGCGCTCCACCATCGAGCACAGCCAGCAGGGAGCCAGCCAGAACCCCTGTGCACGCCACGAGTCCGACAGCTCCTCTGAGGTCTGAGCCTCCCAGCAGCCTCCAACAGCTTCCCCCTTCCCAAATCCATGTTAAGGTTCCACGTGTCTGCTGGAGGGAGGGAGTTCGTGCAGCCGAAGCTCAGTTTGGTTGTATTTGGGTATTTTCACCCCTCTACGGTGACCTGAGCTGGAGCTGCCAGGGCTGGGGTGGGTGGCAGTAAAAAGAGGTTTTTCAAATGTATTCGTGGCAAAAGGCAGTGTAAAAATAACATTGGCCTGTTCCAGGATGGGGATGGTCACCTCAAAAACAGGGACAGGGCAGACGGATTTGACACATCCTTTGTCTCCATCTTCAACATGGATGATGTAGCAGGGGGGTCCCAGTGCTCTAAGCTGGAGGGCCATGACTGAGAGTGATCAACTCCCAGTCAGCCCTGAACTCGTGTGGGATCTGCTGCTCCAGCTGGATCCCTACAAATCAATGGGGCCTGAGAGAATTCATCCAAGAATCCTTAAATTGCAGCTGATGCTATCACAAAGCCTCCCTTGATGATTTTTTGAGCAATCTTGGGAATCCAGAGAGGTTGTTACAGGGACAGGACCCAGGGAATGGCTGGAGCTGTGCCAGGGCAGGGTCAGGCTGGAGATCAGGGAAAGGTTCTTCCCCCAGAGGGTGCTGGGCTCTGCCCAGGCTCCCAGGGAATGGGCACAGCCCCGAGGCTGGCAGACCTGGGTTTGGACAGCGCTGCCAGGGATGGACAGGGTGGGATTGCTGGGCAGGACAAGAAGCTGAGCTCTGATCCTTGTGGGTCCCTTCCAGCTCAGGATATTCTGTGAATCTCTACATGGGAAGAAACACTCAGGTCATTGAGTCTCTGGGATTTGTGGTGTTCCTGTGGCATGTTGGTCTTGGAGAGTGAAGGATCATTTACCTAAATGCAGGACAGTGTTTAAAAGTAGCTTAAAACAGCTCCTGTATTTTTGGAAACCTGAAACATTTTCAAGTAAATTTAACTGGGTTGTGTTAAACCACTTGCTATTTTGGGATTTCATGCAGCACATGGATTCTGGGTCAGGACTTTGATTTCATTTTGCAGTGCTTTGATTTCATCTACATCTGTAGACTGCTGTTGAAAGAGATTGAGTATTGGTATTAATCATTGATTTTGGCAAGGGAAGAACTTAAAATATACCAGATAAATATAACTTCTTCTCCTTAAGGCAAACACTGAACATTGTTGCTTTGTAAATGCATTTAAAGTACAGAACAGCTCAAAAAGCTGGGCCCTGGGCACTAAAATTTATTAATCAAACACTTAAATAATAACTCATTCTGTAGTTCTGATATAATTAAAATTCACATTTGTTTCTATAGGAGCTATATAAGGATATATTATACTATTAATTAAGATACAAGAAGAAATTGTGGATTTATTTCTTTAAAGCTAAACCAGCCCTTGAATACAAAGCTTTCCTCAGGTGACACAACTTGCTTGCAAACAAAAATGATAGATTTTACCCTTGGCCCCAGACTGAATCCTGTTGTTTTCACTACAGGAAGATGAGACTGTTGGCACAAGTGATGCATCCATGGATGATCCTGTGGCAGCCTGGCAGAGTGAAAGCAGCTCCAGGTACCTCCACTGGGCTCTGAATTGGGAACACTGGTTTATGATGGGATTTAAGTAGGACAGTTGATACTGAGATACTCAGACTTCATTTTGAAGATTGATTTTTAACCAGTTTGTCATGAAACTGGTTAAAACATAAAACATGATTTTTTCTGCTCTCTTCAAAGTCAAAAACAATTCTAAAAAACCTTTTATAAGAAGACACTGTCTTTAATTAAGACATACTTGAAAAAATCAATACCAGTTTGCCATATAAATCCTGTACATGTCTTATTTGGTATTAAAGAGATCAGAGCTGAATTTTTAGGGAAGTTCTCTAGTTCTTTAAATGTTCCATGCGTTTCTTGCTGCCAGTTCTTATGAAGTCAGTCTGTGAATCAGTGAGATAATGAGAATTTATACCAGCCATAGATCTAGTTTTACTGTGAGTTTCAAACTGATAAAAGAATTTGCTGAAATCACAAATCAGAGAACATTTGTTTTTCTTTAAATTTGCATGATAACAAAATTCTGTGCTAATCCTGAGCAGAATCAGGAGAGCAGCTTGAATGTTTGGACTTTTCAATCCACTGTGGGGAAACTGAAGTTTTCTGTTCTCTTTCTTACAACTTTTTTATTATCTGCAGTGATTCATCAAGTGAATATTCAGACTGGACAGCAGATGCTGGGATTAATCTGCAGCCTCCAAAGAGACAAACCAGGCAGGCAGCTCGGAAAATCTGTAGTAGTTCTGAAGATGAAAATATGAAGGGAACAAAAGGGCTGGAGCCAAAGCGAAGGAAACTTAAACAGCCAAGGAAAAAGGTCAGCAAGTGTAATTTTTAGTGTCTTTTGTATTTTATGAATATAAATTTGGGGTTTAGTGGTTGTTTTCAAAGGAAAATTCTTCATAAATGGGTATAGAGTAAGAAAAACTTATAGGCATCACAGTAATTGTGCTACCAGTGGTACCAGTAAATTTTATTGTTTTATTAGGCTTCCATGTTTCTCACAGGTGGTTCTTCATTTCAAATGCCATTTTTTTCTCCCAGATTTATGCTCATCACCACAGTCAGGTTTACAACAGTGTGGTTTTGTTGTAAAATTATAATGAATCTGTATTGTATTGACATGGTCAGATTTATTTTCCCCTTTTTTTTTAAAAAAAGACATTTAGAATACTTTTAAAAATACCATTTTTTTTTATTATAGAACCACAGACTGGCTTGAGTTGGAGAGGTCTTAAAGATCATTTTATCCCACCCCTCTACCATGAGCATTTTAATGATTTATGAATGTTTTAAGGCGTTTTAATCATTTATGAAGGTTTTAATTTTCAATTATATTTACAACAACCTATCTATTTAGTGGAGATTTTGGGAAGGATGACACTCCACAATTTGCTTTTCCTTGTATCTTACCTGCAGTAACTGCTGCACAATGAGTTTTCCATAGTAATTAACTGTACCCTGAATATTGTGTTGATTGCATTCTAGATGCAAATATTTAAGTTCTATATGTAACTTACCTGTATAATCTCCTGATGTGTGTGTTCAGAAAGCCAGTGGGCTGCTGTCCCTGGAAGGGGAGCCCAGTGAGGAGTGGCTGGCCCCACAGTGGATCCTGGACACCATTCCCCGCCGCTCGCCCTTCGTGCCCCAGATGGGGGATGAGGTACTGCCCTCTGCCTGGGTTTGAACTGACAGGTGCCTGCCAAGGAAGGCAGGAGCCTCCCCTGAAAAGGAAAATGTAAACCCTCTCCCTCCAAGTTGTTATAATTTTTAAAATTAGGGGCTCTCAGGTAAAGATATGGGAGCAGGAATAACAGTTCTTTATTAGGGAGGAAAAACTAAAAAAAAATAAACAGTGCAGTAACACAAAACAACCCTGACAGAGTCAGAATAGAAGCTGACACCCTGTGGGTCAGGGTGGTGGCAGCAGTCCCATTCCATGGTGGCTGCTCCTCCTGCAGTGCCAGGTGTGGTTCTGTTGGAGCAGTGATCCTATACAAGAGTTTAGTTTTCCTCTGAAGGTCCAGTACTGGTGTAGATGGGCCTGGTTTTCCTTCTGGGAATGCAGTGGGCAAAGGCTGCTGTGGTGTCCCAATCCCCAGATTGTATCCAGGTAGGAATGCTTGGCTCCTCCCCTGGGCAGAGCATCTCCCCATGGGATGATGGAATTTTATCAGCCATGCAGGGACACTCAGTGGCCATGGACAGGAGAGATCTCCTGGAGGGAGGATTGGCTGTGGGAGAGAAAGAAAACTGCCCAATGAACAGCAGAGAACTGCCCCAGCTCTGACAGATAGGAATAGAATACATACCCCCATTTCCAGCCTAAGACACCCTCAGCAGTTCCCACATTCCCAGGGAATCAGCAGCTCTGCTTGCTTAGAACTCTTCTACCCAGCAGTATTTGTAGGGAATTGTGCTCAGGACAGGCTGAGTTTTGATAACTGTGTTAATTCCTAGGCAGTTTGTTGTTTATAGATCCATGTCCTGTGTCCCTTTTTCTGCACAGGTAATTTGGGATTAGCAGGAAAAATCAGTTGTGCATCTTCACCTGCACATTTCTTCATGATCCCAGTTTTAAAGCACAGAGCAGGTGCATATTTGGGGGCTGATATAAATCTTTTTAACTAGAAGAGTGTTTTATGATTAAATAAATAAGTATGCACTGTGTTCTCAAAGGGATAAGACCTGGTATTATAAACAAGAAGAGCACAGTCATTAAAATAATTTTCTCTACTTTTCTCATTTGCTCTTTTTTTGTCTCTTCATTTGCTCTTTTTTTTTTTCTCTTTTAAGATTATTTACTTTAGGCAAGGCCATGAAGCTTATGTAAGGGCAGTGAGGAAAGCCAAAATTTACAGTATTAACATGCAAAAACAACCATGGAACAAAATGGAACTCAGGGTAAGTTCAAGAAATACTTCAAAGAGGTGAATGTCTCTATAATGTTAAACTGACATGAAAAAGCAGCATGAAAAACATAAAGAAAGCATTGCTTTAAAATGTTAATATCAAAGTTTTAATTGTAAATATTAAAGTTAGTTTTTATTAACACAAAGTCTATACATCTGTTCACTTCCTGGTTTTGGACTTGGTTCTCAGGGGTCTCTTTCCACACAAATTATTTTTGCCTGAACACTGAATTCATTCAGAACCCAGCACTGCAGAGCTGTTTGTGGTTCTCTCACCACTCTACAGTGACCTGAGCATTTGGGTTTTGTTTCTTGTTTTTAATGCTGTGGTAAGAAGTAAGAAATCATGGTGTAAACACCTAAATGTGTGCAGAAGTTCTCTTAAACACTGGATCATGCTTTCAATGAGTTCCCAAACCTTAATCCACAGTGTTGCCTTATTCTTTCCTGCTTTCCTCAGATTTCATATCAAGAGAAGAGCCCACATATGTGCTCATATTCTCTTAACCATGCCAGTGGTTCTATCAATGAAATTAATTGCTTTACTGGGAAAATACCCAGTTGCCAGTCACAGATATTCAGTGATTCCAGCTGTAATTTTCCAAGGCATCATCAGTTTGTGAGAAAAAGGAAATAGCTGTTCACTTAGAATGGGCTTTGACAGGACATGAACATAAAAGCTATTGTGGAATTTCCATTTTCAGAGAAAGAATTTCCTTTTTTCCCCTCTGTGCAAGAGTGAGGGGCCCTGGGATAGGTTAGGGAGAACCTTTGGTGTGCTTGAAACTGGGTTTGTTCCTTAGAACCTTTGTAAATCATTTGTAGAAACCCTTTTCACAAACCTGCCAAGGGAATGAGCTTCTTCATTTTTCTTTTTGAGGTGGCAGTGATTGACTTTAGTATTTGGAAAAGAAAAATTAATGGGTGAAATTACCTGTGCTGTAGAGTGGAAACATACTTGGGTTTTATTAATATGTTTCATTTTAAAATGGATATTTTTGTTGTTGACAAGATAAAATAATGCTGTTCCATGCTTCTTGCTAACTAGGAACAAGAATTTGTGAAGACTGTAGGAATTAAATATGAGGTTGGGCCTCCCACACTCTGCTGCTTGAAGCTTGCATTCCTGGATCCAATCACAGGCAAAATGACAGGAGAATCCTTTTCCATAAAGTAAGTCACTGGAATGCTGATGACATTCTTCAAGAGCTTTCCTTGCAGAGTAGAAGCTTCCCCCTGCTCCTTTCTTATTTCCTGTGCAAGCCATGATGATGGCATTAATGGTTATCCCAAATGCATGGAATTTGAGGACTGTGTAGTTCATCTAGAACTGTATTTCTGGGTAATAACTTTTTTTGGTCTTATTTCCTGAAGGTACCATGATATGCCAGATGTTATTGATTTCCTTGTGCTGCATCAGTTTTATAATGAAGCCAAAGAAAGGAACTGGCAAATAGGTGAGTATTTTTTCCCAGTTCCACGTGTTTTGCACCATTTCTGCAGCTGTTTAATGGGATACAGTGTCTTTATTACAAGATGTAAAGGACTATACACACGTGATATTGTAAAGATTATTGGAAACTTTTATTTGATGTTTGCTGCAATTCCTGTAGCAAAAAGAGAAGAGAAATGAGAGAAACTGTTCCAAGGGCAGTGATAGCAGGAGAATCTCCTGATCTGTTGGGATCTGAGGTGTGAGGCAGCTGTGAGTAATTCCCAGAGATGGGCAAGTCCTGCCCTGAGGGCAAGGGCCAAACTCCTGTGGTGCAAAATGCCAGGATGGAAGTAGGGCATTCACAAAAGAGGGAGCTGATTCTCTGAAAGGAAATGTTTAGCAATTCTTGATGTTGTTCTTTTTCTGAATGCAATGTTTGCCCTTGCAGGGGATCGATTTCGCAGTATCATTGATGATGCCTGGTGGTTTGGGACTGTGGAGAGTCAGCAGCCCTTCCAGGCAGAATATCCTGATAGTTCCTTCCAGTGCTACAGTGTCCAGTGAGTATTTCCATCTCCTGGGGCTCCTACACAGCTCAGACAACTTCAAAAATAGGATCAAGAACCTCAAGAACTAGAATCCTTTTTTCCATGTAAATACATACCCAGACACTTTATTTACTTATTTAATTTCACATATTGTACTTCTTATTTTTTACTTACTATTTATTTATTCTAGGATATTTTTAATATTTAGTTATTTAATTTTGGAATTTATTCCTAAAGCAACTTTTCTGGTATAAACAGCAGTGCAGTGACTATATAGGAGATACAGGAGGAAATTAGGAAGTTGGAATGTCTTACTCCTAACTGGAGTGACCTTTTGTGTCAAGTGTGGTAAAGAAAAGGTGTGTCTTTATATTCAGTTCTAACTTGTGCATTTGAATGAATTTTTTAACAGCTGGGACAACAATGAAAGAGAGAGGATGAGTCCATGGGACATGGAACCGATCCCAGAAGGAAGTAAGTGTGTGCTGGATTCCTGTCCCTGCACAAAGCAAACAGCCCTGGGGCCCTGCATTTACCCTCTGGAATTGTTCCTCTCCAGCTGCTTATCCGGAGGAGGTCGGTGCTGGAGTTCCTGTGACCCCAGAGGAGCTGACAGCTCTTCTCTACAAGCCCCAGGAAGGAGAATGGGGGGCCCATTCCAGAGATGAAGAATGTGAACGAGTAATCCGGGGGATTGAGCAGCTTCTTTCCCTTGGTATGTTTGGAGAGAAAAGGGGGAAGGATTAACAGTATCAGGGAGGTGGCACAGGACTGAAGAGCAGATGGGATGGAGTGCTGGGACTTGGTGTGGAGTATTTGAAATGTGCTCAACTGAATTATTGAAAAGAGCCTTTTAAATTTCATATTTCAGTTTCCAAGCTAAATTCTCTTTTTTTCTGGGGCTTCACCTGATTTCTTTCAGTGGGGCTTCCCAGGGGATCATATCTAAAGGTGAAAGAGCAAAACATTTAATTAAACCCCTCAAAACCAGCCAACAAATCCTCACTAAATACCCTCACCTCCAAATTCCTTGTAACTGCTTTGTAACCATTTAGTAGCACACTGTGCTTTAAATTCTGCCTCTGTTTACCCCCAGGACATGTCTGTGTTCTTCTTACTCAATGTTGCATGTTGTAGTATTCCTGTTGTAAGTGCAAATGCCACGTTCCTTTCAGTCAGATTGGCCACTGGCACACAAATCTCAGATGTGATACTTAAACAAAAAGTGCTTTTTCAAGAGTAGGAATAGATGGTACAAGAGGAGGAGCCCTGCCCTGTGTGTAATGACATTCTCAGCTGTAGATCTGTGTTACTTTTGCTGAATTCTTCGAAAGAAACCCCAGAAACCATTAACAGGAATCTTGATGTAGCATCCCTTGGAGGCATCTAAATCATTGTGGTCTTTTGTCTTGCAGACATTTCTAATCCCTTTGCTGTTCCAGTGGACCTTAGTGCCTATCCCATGTATTGCACTGTTGTTGCTTATCCAACTGACCTCACCACCATCAGGAGGAGGCTTGAAAACAGGTTTTATAGGTGAGTTTGGGTTTGTAGCTGACATTTATTGCATTTATTATTATGTGGAGCTGAATGCTGTTTAAAGTCCCTTCAGCAACTGCAGAAGACCAGATTGGCCTTGGGCAAAGTGAGTCTTCCTGAATAATAAATTCTCTTGGCCATGTTGTTAAGGCAAAAGCTGCCATAGCTGGATCTGGAGTGTTGGTTGAACACCCTGAGCCTGGCTCTGGGTTGGAGGCAGAGTATGTTTGCTTTGTTTCCATCCCTGCTGCCTTTGAGCAGGGGCTTGTTGCAGTTGCCAGAAGGGGACTGAATGATGCTGGAAACTGGAAATCCCAGTTTTCCCACTTCATTTGGGAATAAATAATGTCCTGTTCTTATTTTCCCCTCTGAGGACCACCTGTTTCTGTTTGATCTGAATTTCCAATTCCATTTTTTACTGAAGAATCCTACTGAACGTGGAAGAAAAATAACATACACCTTCTTCTCCATCCCATTCCTTTAATTTTGTGTATTTTCAGGAGAATCTCTGCCCTGATGTGGGAGGTAAGATACATTGAACACAATGCCAGGACTTTCAACGAGCCAGACAGCCCCATAGTCAAAGCAGCCAAAATTGTGACAGACGTCCTGCTCCGCTTCATTGGGTGAGTTTGGACCTCACAGACCCCACTGCTCCAATTCCTGGGATCCTTCATTGTGTACCTTGGTTTTTGTCATTGTCCTGCAGAGATCAGAGCTGTACTGATATATTGGAAATCTACAACAAGGTGAAAGCAGAAGACCTGAGCAGTACTGATGAGGAAGAGGAGGTAAGGTCATTTCCTTCTCTTTTAAAATTCAGCACATGAAACAAGTTTTGATTTTTTTTTTTTTTGGTTGAATCTTTATTTTATGGGTAATTGCACTGAGTTTTGGAGAGGAGGCTGTTTAGGCTCACCTGAGACAATAAGCTCCCTGAAGTAAAAATGCTTCTTGGAACTGCCTGTCTTTAATCTTCTCTCAGTACATGATGTTTTGTTGGAAGGATGAGTAATGAGGGGAGCTGGGAAGTGAAGCTGTTACTCAGTCAGGAGGACAACAGCTCTCCATTGTCAACGAGGCAGCAAAGCTGATTTCCTTATGTAATTCTGTGTCATTTCCCATCAGTTGATCCCTGGAGTGAAATGTCAGGTAGAATCCAGGGGGATATCACTGTCTTGAGCTGCTTCCCTCTCCTGACACCATCTCCCCTTCAATGCAGTTTGAAATGTGCTGTAGTTCCTGTTGCCAAGTGCCCTGTGGTTGTTGTTGGCTGGTTTTTAACCCTTTTTCCAGTTTTTGGCTGAGGGTTATCCAGACCTGCCTGTGTGTGATCATTCCCTTTGCCTTTAGGTGGCAGAGGTGGATGTGGATTCAGATGCTCCAGGCACTTCCTCTGGGAAAAGACGAGTGAGTAAAATTTCTGCTGTGGTAATTTCTTTTTTTTAGTTTGATTTTAAAGAAAATATCTCCAGCAGTCAAATTTCAATGCAACTGATAAATATAGCAAGGCTGGAGCTGAAATATTGCAGCTTCTCATGGGTTTGAGTGTTACATATGACCAGAAAAGACAGATTTGTTTGATATGTCTAATTTGCATATTGCTGTGCCATCAGCTCTGCTTTAATTTTCCTGGATTTCTGTTTTTAATTGGGGAATGCTTTAAATGCAGAATGATGGGAGATTAGTAGGAACTTCAAGGGAGCAATGTGAATATTCTGATACCATCTGCAATCCCTGTTTCCCTGCAGGTGAGACGAAGGGTGAAGAGGCAGCCCATGAAAGCCAGTGCTGATGCTTGGAAGGAGCAGTGCCAGCAGCTCTTAAACCTGATTTATGAACGAGAGGACTCAGAGCCTTTCAGGCAGCCTGTTGATCTCTTCTCTTACCCTGTAAGTGCAGCTTCCACACCCAGAATTGTTCCTCCTTTGGCAGAACATCCATGCTGTGCATGGCTCTCCTCTCCCTTTATGAGCTGATGTTTTCAGGGAATTACCTGCAATAATTCTCCAAGTAAACTAATGACTTGAGCCACTGGATGAACACTGAGGTGATGTTACTGCTGTAGGATTTGAGAGCTCTGATTATTGTCTTGTGTGTTCTCACAGGATTATAGAGATATTGTAGACACTCCCATGGACTTCAGCACTGTGAAAGAAACTTTGGAAGCAGGAAACTACACCAGTCCCTTGGAATTCTACAAAGATATTCGTTTAATATTCTGCAACTCTAAAGCTTACACTCCTAATAAAAAGTCTCGTGTAAGTAGTAAATTTTAATGTCTGTTTTTTAACAAAGACCTTGGCCCTACATGAATAAAACACATGAAATGAGGTCTGAAGAGCAAAGCATTGCTTGGTGTAATAAAATAACCAGGATACACCAATTCTGTGGTTATAAACGTGCTTTGTTCTGCTCTCCCAGATGACTTCTAACATCCATTTTCATCTGGGACAATGATCACTGTTGCAGCTGTTCCTTGCAATATTTGCAACAGAAAACTGGTCACTAATTGCTTTTATTTTTTTCAATAATATATCTGTGTAAACAGGGCTATGAGCTTGATAACTGCACATATTGTGGATGAGGCTACTCAAAAGCAAGGTGTGGAAAGAGGACAGGAAAGTGGTTTAAAGATTTTGACATCTGGTTTACAGAAATAAGGACGGAGGACATTTTGGGTTGTTTCTCTGTATCTGTAAGGGTGGTGTAAGGACAATTCACTAGGGATGTAGTGCAAAAACAAAGGTGAGGAGACATGAAATCCATTTTTTTTTCCCTTTATATTCAAGTTATCTTAAGGCCTGCTTCTGTGCTTCCTGGGGATTGACAAAAGGGACTGTATTCCAGTAATCCAGAAATCCATTTTCCTTCAACTCTGGAAATATTTTGTACTGTCACTAAATCCATTTAAGAAAACACTTTCTGTTGCAAGAATACACATGGCCCATGGAAGGAAATACTCTGTAAAAAAACTCATAGTGAAACATCACTGAATTTCTTCTTTGTGCTACAAAGCCTGGACATCTTTGTGATGATTTTTTGGTTGAGCTTCAAGTTACTCAATTCTAAAAAGCATGACTATTTTTCCTCACTGCAGATTTACAGCATGACCCTTCGACTCTCTGCCTTATTTGAGAATCACATGAAAAACATCATCTCTGAGTACAAGTCAGCAATGCAATGTCAGAAGAGGAAAAGGCCTCGGTACCGAAAACGGCTGAGGAGCAGCAGCAGTTCCCCCTCAACCAGCAGAGCATCCAGGTAGAGCAGGGATGGTGAGCCTGCCTGGCAGTGCCATTCCAGAGGACAAGGGTAGATGTGCTTTTGGGAATAACCAGCAGCAATGTTGCTCATTTCCTGATGAACTTTCTCTTTTGGGAGATAAAATCGTGCTCAGTTTGTAGTTTCTAATTCTGGTAAGTGAAAGATGATGTGGTTACAAGTGTTCCCTCTGGAGGAAATGAAAACTCAGCTGTCTCTTTACCTTTTAGCTGTTGAAAAAAGTGTTGTGTAACACTTCTCTGCCTTCATCTGATGCATTATCTAAGTAAACTGACTGTTGGTTTTAAAAGGGGAGATAAAACATTGTGCCTGCAAACTCCTGTACCTTTAGCAAACAGCACCGTGGTGTAATCATTTTTAGTGTTATCACACCTGGGAAGAAGAGATCACTTTGCAGGAGAAATCAGTTTTGTATTTGAGTGTTTCATGATAACAGATTTCTCTCTTTGGGGTATTCTGTGTTTGCAGCCCAAAAGGGAAACAGAAGCAAGTGAAGATTCAACCTAAACCCAACCAAAATACCTCACTGCCCCTGACCAGGACTAACTCTTCAGTCTCATCTCATGGTGAGGAGAAATCCAGCCTTTCTCTTACAGCAGCTTGTCTGTGCAGGTTGAGTCTTGTCCTCATGAGACACATGCAAAACCTGCCTGTTGAAGGAGCAAGGTCCTGAAATGTGTTGTCTGTAGGTTGTTTTAGCTGAGTTTGGCTGTTGGGAAGTTCTGGGTAAGGATCAGGGAGTTGGGAACCTGAGTCTGGCTGTGATAAGAATTATTCCAGTGACAAAAGCCCAGACTTCCTGTGCATGGACCTCTCTCCTACAGCAGTGAAGGATAATTAATCAAATGAATCCTACTTGGGGTTACACTCAGGGGCACTCTGTCTTTCCATGGCTGCAGAGCAGCTTGGTGAGATTACCCTGACTTGGGCTGTTGAATCAGGGCATACAGAACCACCCCAGACACAGCCCTGTAAACAGAGCATAAAAATCACCCTGTCCCCTTGTGCTGTCCTGTCTGAAGTTTCAGATACAGCAGAAGAACCTCTGGGTTCAGCCACTGGTGAAGAGCTGGAGGGTCAACCATCTTCATCAGGCTCAAATGCACAGAGCCGGAGTGGAAATGCCATAGACCCAGGGAAAAGCAGACCAGTCAGGAGCAAATCTACACCAGTGAAACAAGGTAAGAAATAATAATTCTGTGCTTTGACTGACTGGTTTCACTAGAGATGAAAGATCTTGCTTCTGTCTGATGTTTACTGCCTCAGTATAGCACTGTATATATTACTAAACCATACCAAAAAATTGTTACTTTACTCCTTTACTCTGTCTGTGGTGTCTTGTCTGAGGTGTGGAATGCAGATGATTCCATGGGCACTTTAGTGAAGCCCTTTAAAATCTTTCCAGATGGAAAACTTGATTGCTCTTAAACTCCTACAGTTTCTTCAGGGATTTCAGAAAGCAAACAAACCAAGAGAATCCCCACCCCAAAACCTTACTTTTTATTAATCAAGCCAAAACCAAAGATGAAAAAAAATGTACAAAAATATTTACATATTTTTCTCACATGCAAAACAAAGTAGTTGTGATTAGAAGGGAAACAGTTCAGGTGTGGTAATTTCGGGGATGAGTTACTAAGGGTTTCCACCAAGGTGGGCACTACATGGACATTTCCTGAACCCTGGAGCCTTTCCCAAGTCCAGACTCGTGTGCTGTAGCAGTGCTGGATGCTGCAGGTTAGCTTTCCCTGTCCTGTCTTAAAGAAGATATTTAATCTTCATTATCTGATTCATAACCCTGAAAATATGGAGGATTTTGGGTCCCAAGCCAGCAAGATACTTTACTGACTTTTCATTTAAGGCAATCCCAGTGAGATTTCTTGAGCTCACTGAGTGTCATTGACTCTCTTGAATTATGCTTTCCATTAATATTCCCTGGACTAAGCCTTTTGAGAACATGAATTTGATAGAGAATAAATGCTGCTTGCAGAATGTTATTTTTGTGTATATATAGTTTTAAATGCATTTTAGAGTTTTCCTGCCTTGGTACCCCAGGTAGGATTCACCTGATTGAGTTTTAGATGTTTGTGTCCAACCTGGTCACTCCAGGTTCCCTTTTTTGCATGCATTTTCACTGAACTCTTGCTCAGGAGAGTTTGCAGTCATTGCTTCCAGGTAAAAACTGTGTTTACTTTGATAGTAATAGATTTTCCTCTTAGAGCATCTCCTTGTGTCTACAGCACGTAAAGGGTGAGTAGCTCCCAGTGAATCATCCCTGAGCACACCTCAGGCAGCTGAAGAGAATCCCAAAGGCAACTGAGGCAAATCCCACTTTTTGTGTCCTGTTTGGCTGTGGTGGGATGCTGATGGGGTTATTTTGTATTTGCTTAGATCACTCTCCTGATGGGCCACTCACCAATGGGGATGGCAGAGAACCCCGGGCAGGAGTCAAGAGGAAGCTGCTGAGCGCCTCAGAAGAGGATGAGCACCTGGAGGAGGCAGAGGAGGAGGAAAAGAAGAAGAGAGAATTAAAGGAAAAGTCTGGTTTGTCTTCGTCAGAAAGTGGGGAATCAGGATCCAGCTCCAGCTCTGAAAGCAGAAGTGGCTCTGATTCCGACTCGGAATCAACCTCCAGAACAGACCAGGATTACATTGACGGCGACCACGACTACAGCAAAGTTGTGCAATCCAAAAAACCCAAACGGAAAATCAAACGGAAACTCACTGGGGGCAAACGGAATTGGCAGGGCCGAGGGACAGGGAGGAGGGGCAGATGGGGCAGGTGGGGCAGGTGGAGCAGAGGGGGAAGAGGGGGCAGAGGTGGAAGAGGCTGCGGCAGAGGAAGAGGCGGCGGCCGGGGAGGAAGGAGAGGCCGAGGAGGCCGAGGGGCCTCACGAGGAGCCACCAGAGCAAAACGCGCCCGGCTCGCCGACGATGAGTTTGAAAACCTCTTTGGGGGACAGTTTGGGGAGAACGTGTTTGGAGGGAGATTCAGCCGACCCCCTCGGATCAAAACCAGGAACGAGGGCAGGAGAACTGTCCTGTACAACGACGACTCCGACAATGACAATTTTGTGCACACCGAGGATCCTTTGAACCTTGGTACTTCCAGGTCAGGCAGGGTGCGGAAAATGACAGAAAAAGCCAGGGTCAGCCATCTCATGGGATGGAATTATTGACAGATGGAAAACTTTGGAACAATTTTAAAAGAACTTCAATGGCCTTCTACTGCAGGGATTTTACCAGAAATTCTACCAAGCAAGTTGTGCGGGGACTCCACTCACGTTTCACAGTGGTGCTTTTCCATTCTGTCAGTTTGTGTTTGTTTTAAAGCTTCAGATCTCCACACTTCATTGGTCAAAACAAGCCTTAGTCATTAGGCCTTAAATTACAGAAATTCTTCCCCACACACTACGAGTTCATCACATTACAGAGGCTTCCAGCTTCTCAGTAAGAACATGACATTTTCGAGTCACGCTTATGACTTCTCTCCCTCGTTTTGTTTTTGTATTATAGAAATAGCACCTTCTTACAGAGTTTTTATGTGGTTTCTGCCATAAATCCTTAGACACAGTAATAATTATAACTTTTGCACAATACACCAATCCTAAAGGCAGCTATAAAATGTTTACAGTTTCTATATTGTAAGAAGGATCTGGATTATTTTAATCTTCCCAGGCCAAACGTTGATGGAATTGTGCTGAACTGAAGTATGTCCATACTACAGTTTTGGGGGTCCTGATGTGCTTTCTATCGGTTCTTTCTCCGTGTAAAAACAGTGACAAAGGGTTGGTGCCTTGTAAATATGTAGCAAACCTTTGATGTGGTGTGTCCTATGTGTGCATTAACTTTATTAAAAAGAGAATACTTGAGAAGTATGAATATCTAGACAAAAGGTGCCAAATGCAAAAGTTACTTGCATCTATTTTCTTTTTGTCCTCTCATATTTTTATAGTATTAATCGAGATTGTGCAGCTAAAGGGGTGACTTCAACATTTGAAAGGTTCCTCCTCTTCAAAGCATGATTTTTAATAGTAGCTCAGCTACCTCTTATTTACAACTACTGGAAACTGAAAAGAAAATAGATGCTGTTATTCAGAGCATGGTGAAGAAGAGGCGAGAAGGAGCATAGAGGGGTGGAAGTTGTGAGTAGCTGTATCTTCCTTGTGTTGCCACCATGAAAACAAATGCAGTGGCTCTCAGAGTTCTCAGAGATGTTTGGGGCAGGTGGGGATTTGGTTGTGCAGAGGGGCTGCTTGGCCCCACGGCCCCGTGCTCCATGGAAATGTGGTTTGGGCCCGCTGGCCCCTCGGAGGTGCTGAGGGAGCTGTTGCCCCCCCAGACTGACTCTTGTGTCTCAAGCTTCCAGAAGAGAATTCCTGTTGCACTGTGCTCTTGTTGTCCTGGGAAATGCTGACTTGAAATCCTCTGGCAGTGGTAGTGCAGTTGGTGAGGAGATCCTGCTCTGGCTCCTCAGTGACCTCGGCGGTGGCGTGGCCTGAGCTGGAGGTGAGCAGCCTCTTCCTTCCTTCCTGGGCTCTGCCTGGAATAGATGTGGGATTCCAATTTCCTCCCCTTGTCTGACAGTTCAGAGTCAGGTTACAGAGACAACAAGTCAGAACAGACTACAAAGTTCCAGTGGAGTTTTGCAAGGTTTGTAGGTTTTTTTTAAGCTTTCATCCAATATCCTGAAGTTCTTCTGTGCACAGCTTGGTCAATAATTCTGGAAAACCTCAGGCAGCAAAGAGTGACCCATGTATATTCTCAGATGCAGAAGGAATTTAATTTTTGACTTTCTATATTAAGCACTAGCTATTTTATCTCGCTTTCCAAAAAAAAATCCTAGTTAGATGCAAAAATGACTTGAAAATAAAAAAAGCAGAGGTTTAGTTTTGTGATGGAGGAGAGTATATCCTAAATTGCTCATTAATATGAGTTTATGGTACAGTACAAAACCCACACTTTTAATTTTGTAAGGAATGTTTGGAATCAGCCGTAATCCATTGCTAGACTTGATTTGGTTTTTGATGGGGGGGTGGGGGAAAAACCAAGTGCAGAGGCTCTCCTAGTTCTGTGTTGAGCTTTAAAGTATAAACACCTGTCCTATCATCTCTCTCATATATCTGTATATATACACGCTTTTATATTTATAAGAAATGTATTATTTGTTTGACTGATTGGTCTTTTTACATATGGTAACCAGGAATAGCATGTATGCATCAGTCCATAGTTGGAATCATATCCCTTAGACCAGTCCTGTGAGCTAATGTAAACACTATGGGTTCTGTCCTAAAGCCTGAAAAGCTTGAAATGCAAAAGAAATGCTTTTTTCCTCTATTTCTAACTGGCCGAAAATCCACTTATTCCTTATTTATTTTGTGTAGGGGTCGGGGAGAGAGAAACCACAGGAATTCCAGAGAAATCATTTTATAAGTTGGTGTATTTTAGCAGCAATTAGAGTAAGATTAAATATGTTCTTAACTGTATCTTTTCTCTGTACTGTGAAGATACCAGTGAAGCATCACTTTGCTGTGGCGTAAGTATTACACTGTCCCATGACTATGAGCTAGAGCAGGGGGTGCTGGGACAACAGAATTTAGTGTAAAAACTGAAAAAAAAGTTTTTTTTTTTTTGTGCATGAGAACCTTTTATAAGCATGACAAATAACTTGGGTTTAGAGCTGTTCTTTTTGCTTGGATTTGTGTCTGGATTCTTTCTCTGAGTTTGGGCAGTGATTTCTCATAGTTCTGTGGAATAATTACACTTTCTTAGGAACTTGGATGCTCTCAAATCCCAAATCCTATCAGGAGCCACTTACGGGTGTGGTAAACTTAGGATGAGCCCACCATGTGCAGCAGAAGCAGGATTTAAAGTGATTTAAACCATCCAAAACTCTCCCTGCTCCAGACCCTGCTGAGCTCTGGGAGGATTGCAGAGTCAGGAATGTGCTGTCTTTCCTTGCACCCTTAAAAAAAACTCCAGGAATAGGATTTAAGGTCTAATTGTGAATGGGGTTCCTGAGGGTGAGCAGGCAGGCCAGGGGCTCCTCGGTTCCTGCAGATATTTGGGCATTGGTGCCTCTGTTCCCTTGGGATGCCCCGCTGGCAGATCCCAGTCCCGAGCTGCTGGGGCACCCCAGGGCCCTTGGGGACACCTTGGGAAAGGCCCCAGGCCCCCACACTCCATCCTGCAGAGACAGGGCTGAAATCCTGCATGTCTTGCTCTCAGCTTCTCCCAGCTCCAGTCCACTGTCCCTGTCGTGCTCCCCTTTCTCTCCAGACCAGGGCATGGATGACAAAGCTTATTGGCAGTAGTGAGGTGCTGTTGTCTTGGATATTAGGGAAAATTGTTTCATGGAAAGAGTGGTCGGGCATTAGCAGAGGCTGCCCAGGGAGGTGGCAGAGTCACCATCCAAGAACTGAGCCCATGTGGCCTTTGGTGGTTCAGTGGCTGTGGTGGGATGTGGTTGAAGGTTGGACTTGATGATCTTGGAGCCTTTTCCAACCTTTATAATTCCATTATGTAGCCCAAACTTCATCTGCTTTTTATTTTGCCTATCACCGTTTATTTTCCGCTTTGCCACGCCCCACCTCTGTCCTGTAGTTTCCTTTTATAGGCTGTTTATTTATTCTCTTGGAAACTTTGGATATTGTGATGAATTTTATTTTGGCTGCCAGGCTGTTAGGTTTAATCCAAACCTTTCTGTTGGTGCTTGAACTTGGATGGATTTGGGCAGTTCTATCCCTCCTCCCTCTTTCCATCACTCCTTTCTCCATCAGCCTCAAGCAGAGGCCACCCCTAATCCCAACCACCCTCACCCTGCAGACACAAAAACTAAAAGAATTGTGGAGAAGTAATTATTGGAAGATTTTTTGGCTGCTTCAAATTCTGCGTCCTGTTTGTGTAGTTTCATTTTCCTGGAATGTTTTCCTCAATGTCCATCTGAGCTGCTCCTCCTGTGGGGAGGCAGAAGGACTGAGTATTTCAGAGAGCATGGAAAAGAGCTGGCACCAGGGATGTGGCAGAGAGTTTTTAATTAATTTTAAAAACTAAAATATTTGGAGGCTCTCTTGACTCCCAAAAACAAGATGACCCTTGCCAAGCATTTGGAAAAGCTGCTCCTGGATGTCTTGGGAATGTCTCTGTGCTCCAAATCACAGAATATTAACGTGAGAAAATCAGTTTAAATCACTTTTTTGATAAAAACTTGATTCATTCCATCTTTGAGTGGTGAACACCAGGGAAAAGTGAACAGCTGGAGGTTTAAGAATGTTGTGTTCTGATCTGGAGCATCCTGTCATGGATTTCATGGCTTAAAAAGTCTTTGTGTGTTTACATGTCTTAATTTTATCTTTTTATTTAAAAAAACATCCTGCAGAGTTTTATAAAATACTGATGATTTCCTGAAGGAGCAGTTAACCCTCCAAGGCTAACTCTATATTTAATAGGTAGGGAGCTGTGGTTGTGTTCTTACAATGTGTATTATAGCAAATCCCTGCGCATGAGCGACAGAGACTTTTCAACTCTTCAATATATCCAAGGTTTACACATGGTAAAAAAAACTCCTTTATGTACAGTAAGTAACAGCCTGCAAAATTTAGTCTAAAAACTTGTCTTTTTTTAGTCTTAGAAATGCAAAGACCTGTTGGAAGCTTGTATATTTTTACTACGTCGTGTTCGGCCCACAGCAAACTCACACAACTGTGCTATGAATCCCTGAAAAATTTAGATTTCCAGTGGGAATTGCTGTCACAGCCTTAACTCTATAGTGTTCTAAAAATGGTGCTGAAATACATTTTTGTGTGTGGATGTGGGTACCTGATCCGAGTCTGTGAGACTTCCAAGGCAAACCAAGCACTTGGAGTTACTACTCCTGGTAGTAACTGCAGCCACGCTGGGGAGCTGGCAAATGTGTAAATAGTTGGGAAATAATTCCACCAGTGGGAAATGAGGAGCAGTTCCTCGTTTTGGGGGTTTTCACTGGCAAGCACTGCGGATCTTCCTGGGTTTGGGGTCTGTGAGGAGCTGTTTGGGGGGGTGGGGGGTGAAATCCTGCCGGAACATTCGCAGGTAAAATCCAAATCCGCCGTTTCTCTTCCTAAAATTCTTCCTCAGAGAGTGGTGGCTGCTCAGATGTGTTCAGAACTCAACATCTGAGGATTATTTTCCTGTAGAAATATTAATTCAGGCTCTTCATTCCTCCATGAGTCATTAGAGCAGATTTCATGTAGAAATACCACTTGATGTCAGAGCAAAATTCACATGATTTAGGCTCTCCAGGTCGTGTTCTGGATTTAAAATACTCCAAAAATGCACAAAACTATTAGAATTATGTCTACTTTCGATATTATTTTTTTTTCAGGTGATATTTATGCCCATATCTTCACATCCGCTATCTCAGGTCCCTTTAATGAATACTTCAGGGATTTTGATGCCACATGTTGGCAGACCAAATGTAATATTTATATGCAATGAGCTGTTAGTTTTTTGTATTGTACAAATGTAAATTTGTAAAGATTTTTTTCTAGAGTTTTTTTGAAGTCACTGATGTAATCTAGGATGTTTCATTTTCCAGCTGTGGGATTGTCTTAATAAAAAAAAATAAAAAGAGAAACTCTTACTTTGGTTTTGCATTGCTTCCTGAGTAGTTGAGACATTAAAAGATTTTTTTAAAAAGTAGGTAAAATGGAGGTTTAATGTAAAAAAATTTGCTTTTTGATGCAACTGGATAATTTTATAGTTTTAACTGGAGGATTTATAAACTGGATATGGAAATTTTATTTATAGATGTATAGAGAAGCTTTTATACACTGTGAAGGTCTTGAGCAGGATGGGATGGAGACCCTCACCCCAATCACCATCTGATCTGGCTCCAAAATCCCATTTTCCTGGGAAAAAAGGATAGGAGCAGCTAATGATTTCTTGGAAAAAGAAGGGAGAAATGCCTAAAAGTGCTGTGAAATGGCTAAAAATGCCATGAAAGGAGCAGAGGAGGAGGAGGAGGCTCTGGCTGAGGTCCCTTGGCCCCTCTGGGATACAGGTGGGTTCAGAGGGTGACAGCTCCAGGGGAAGGTTGTACCTGTTACCTAAGGGATATTTAATGGGAAATGAGGAATTAGTCCTCTGTTCTTGCCCTTGTTAAATAGCAGTGATAACATTGTTTAAACAGGGATTTGGGGGGTGGATGGGGCTGGGTTTGTGTAGAGCTGCCAGGGGGGCTCTGTGCTCGGCCGAGTGCAGGTGCTGACAATAAATACATGGAATAAACTCAGCAGGAATTTCCTCCTGGAAAGGGTGGCCAGGCCTTGGAAGGGGCTGCCCAGGGAGGTTTGGAATCCCCATCCCTGGAGGTGCCCAAGGAAGGACTGGAGGTGGCACTCAGTGCTCTGGGCTGGGGACAAGGTGGGGATCAGGCCCAGGTTGGACTCGGTGGTCTGGGATTACATTAGTGATTCTGGGATTCTGTCATTCTATTTTGACTTTTCCCTTCATTAATCTGCTGACTTATTTGACATTTCACTTTATTGTGCTGATTCCAGTGGCATTTCCTCTCTGATGGGAATGAATATCTCCTTTCTACCACAACACTCATCCTCCAAACCCCAGGGACAAAAGGGCTTTTTCTCTTTTTTTTTTTTTTTTCTTGGTTACAGAGAACAAAATTAAACTTGTTTTGCAGAGATGCTGGAACCCCCCCTTATGTCCATCCATCAGATGGCATTGGAGGGAAGGAATTCCACTCCCTTGAGAGCTGCTTGACCTTAGCTAAACCTCCCTTGGCTGTCCCTCTGTCGATATTATATTGATTTGATATTATATTATAGCTGTTATATATTTTATATCATCACGTTTAGGTTATATGTGTTAATACATGTTATAAAATATATAAGATAAAATACATTATATAAAATACTAGAGTGGTAGAAAACAACTATTTTTCCCATGCACTTTGGGAATGCATTTTGTAGAAGTACCTTTATAGATGTCTTAGAATCCAGCTGTGATTTTTATGCATTTCAGCAGCGAGTGGACTCAGCACTGCCTTGCAGTGATGTGCAGGACAGCTGGGTCATCCACACGCTCCTTTCCAGCCTGGAAAACCCCAGGAGCACCTTTTTGCATTCACCCTCACACGGCTCGGGCGTGCAGGGCGCTGCCGGTGACATCGCGGGCACTGTGTGACCCCGGAGCCTTCCCGAGCCGCAGAGCAGGGACGGGCCGAGCTTTGCCTCCATCCCACCTGTCCAGTTCACACCAGGAACGGGAAGATCCGAGTTCAGGAGTGTTTGGACAGCGCCTCAGGCCCAGGGTGGGATTTTGGGGGATGCTGCTGTGCAGGGCCAGGAGCTGGGCTCCGTGATCCCTGCTGGTCCCTGCCAGCTTGGCAGAGTCAGTGGCTCTGTGTCATCTGCCCCCCATTTGGTAGAACCGGGAGCTGGGTTTGGTTACATGGTGAGACCGCTGGCAGTTCGGAGCCGGCTGGAGCCCTTTCAAAGGCCGGGGGTGCTGGGTGAGCCACCCGCTCCGTGCCCCGTCTGACGGGACTATTGGGTGTCCTTGTTTCTGGGTGAATAAAAGCGTCTTTGTGCCGAGCCTCGGCGGATCAGGTGAGGAGCCGGAGCCCGTCCCGTGACGCAGGTGCGGGCGGTGCTGGCAGCGCTCCCGGCCCGGGCCTTTCTCCCGCTCTGCCCGGGACAAGCCCTTCCCTCCGCCGGCGCTGTCCGGCCCGGGGCTGACGCAGGACCTGCCCTCCTCCATCAATATTTGCTCTGGTGCCAGCAGGGACGGCTCGCAGCAGGAGCTCACCCTCACGCGTCCCCTCAGACGGTGCCGGAGCCCCGCGGAGCATGAGGGACCGGCTGGCGGAGCTGCAGCAGCGAGCGGCGGCCGAGGGGGACCCGCACGACGACTCCCAGCGCTTCGACAACCCCGCGTTCGTCGGGGACGACGCCAGCCCCGTGGGCCGGGCGCTGAGGGAGGCGGCCGAGCTGTGGCGGGCGCTGGAGCGGCTGGAGCAGCTCTCGGAGAGCATCGACAGGACGCAGCAGTCGGTGCTGTGCTGCACCTCGGAGGAGAGCATCGCCCGCGAGAAGAGCGGCCTCGGCGCGGCCCGGGCCGCCTTCGCCCGC
>WBNO01009281.1:186167-203844 GCA_013400575.1 Peucedramus taeniatus
CCCAGCAGCACGGCGCTGCCGACAGCGTGGAGCAGCACGTCCTGCGCACCCTCGACTACGCGGCCCAGACGGGCGGCGGGGTGAAGAGAGCCGCCAAATACCAGCGGCCGTCGCGGCGCTCGGCCCTGCTGACCGCGGCTCTCGGCCTCTGCTCCTGCTGCCCCTGCCTGCCCTGCCCCGGCCGGGGCCTGCGCTGAGCCGGGGCTGCGGGGGCATTGCGGCAGCGCTCGGGGATTCACCCCGCGCCGGGCGAGAAACGGTGTCTGGTGGGAGGGAGGCTGTGCTGTGCTCCTGGAACAGCGGGGCAGGAGACGTGGACACTTTGTGTGATGGTGCGAGGAGCGTGCGTACCTTGTGAAATGCTGTAAGGGCCGTGCGCGCCTTCCCTGATGGCACAGAGGCCGTGCACAGCTTGCTCAGGGATGCAGGGTCCATGCACACCTCGCAGGGCAGCAAGGGGATCACACACGCCTTCCCTGATGGCACAGGGACCATGCACACCATTCCTGGTGGCACAGAGACCATGCACACCATTCCTGGTGGCACAGGGACCATGCACACCATTCCTGGTGGCACAGGGACCATGCACACCATTCCTGATGGCACAGGGACCATGCACACCATTCCTGGTGGCACAGGGACCATGCACACCATTCCTGGTGGCACAGGGGCCATGCACACCATTCCTGATGGCACAAGGACCATGCACACCTTCCCTGATGGCACAGGGACCATGCACACCTTGGATGGCAGCACAGGGACCAAGTTGCACCTTGCACAGTGATGGAATAACCATTCACACCTCATGTGGAAGGACGAGGACCAGGAACCTCTTGCACAGTGGCACAAGGATTGCCAGCACCTTTCCTGATGGCTCAGGGACCCTGCACACCCTGTGTGGAGCACAGGGACCAGGCACACTTTGTGCATCTATATAAGGACAATATGCACATCTTACATAATAATGTAAAGACCATGCACACCTTGCTCAATGGCACAGGGGCCTTACACACCTTGATGGCATCATGGGGACCATGCACCTCCACTGCAGCACCCAGCCAAGAAAAGCACTTTTAACACTCCAAAACCTGACTTCAGAACTCACATTTCTTGGTTTTGTTGCTGTTTCAAGGAGAGAGGGCAAAAAGCCTGTTGAAGTTTTTGGCAGGTCTGTGTTCACCAATGGCTTGGTGCTACCGAGGAGCAGCATGAAGGCTCCTCCACCACACCCCAATCCTGATTCTCCCCACCTCCTCCAGTTTCTACTCCCTTGGGGTTATTTGGTGCATTCATGTTGCATTTTGGTGGTTGCTGGCTTGTCAGGCAGTGGGTCAGCTTTGGGCTGGGTGTTCCTCATAGCTCATCCCATGCTCTGACACCAGGAGGGGATTTGCACAATTATTTTGGGAATCTGCAGGCTTTTACTTCAACTTGCACATTTCCAAACCAGCCAATATCCCACACATGGCTGGAAATGCTGGAAACTTCAAGTGGTCCTTTTTTCTGGTCCCCATATCACCACCTGAATTTCCCAAAACCTCTCAATATAAAGCCTGGGGCTTGGATAAGTTTTTTGGGACCCTCTGTGGAAGATCCCTCTGTATCCTGCCAGTTCCTGGCAGCTCATCCCAGTGCTCTCAGCCACCCTTACATTTATTTTCATCTTCTGGCTGAGCTTTAATAAAACAATTTCTCAATAACCTCTTGAGTGTGGAGAGTTATTTCTTTGCAGCAGGGAACCCAAAGCTAAGGAAGAGCAGAAATTGAATGACTTCTCAGTGTGTTGATTGAGTTAAATTCTTAGGAATTTTCTACATTAAGAATGTAGAAAACTTAATTTTCAGGCTGATAAATTCATATTTTCTGTTGACCTGGAAGACCCCCACATCAGGAATGCCCATCCCTATGAGAGCTCTGGGAGCCAAGTTGAGTGGTCTCTGCTCCTGCCCTCTTCCTCCTTTATTTTCCATTTGTGAGGTCTAAATTAATATTCCTTTTTCATTCAAATTTTAATGAATGGAAGTTCACCTTTATTTAATTTTCATTAAAAAAAAAACCAAACAACAAATGCACAACTCCCAGACCATTGGAAACACCCCGTTGATCTCACATCCAACCCCACATTTACTGTGTGGCTGCAAGAGCAACCTCCTGGGAAGCACTGAAGTTATTTACAGGATACAAAGAGAAGGGAAATAAACCTGCTGAGGTTGGGAGGTGGCAAATCTAAGCTCAATAAAACAAATTTAACCTCCTTTCATGCCCCACTGTCACAGCTCTGTGCAAACAACCTCCCTGGAGCCCTCTGGGGTGGCTGGGCAGCGTCTGGCCCGACCGGTTTTGCTGCTCAGGAGATCATTGTCCATAAACACAGGGAAAAGCTGCTGGGTCACCAGCAGTTCCTTCAGCCAGGATGTGTTCCCTGAGGATTTCATGGAGCACAGCTCCCCTGGAGCCCTGCACAGAGGGGATGGTCCCGTGCTCGTGGGGCTTCAGCAGCCACGAGATCTCCTGAGTGTGGGATCAGAGGAAAATAACCCTGATTTTTGTTCAGGGATCCATCAGGAGTTAAAAAAGGAGGAAGAGAGAAGAAAATTCATACCACGGAGTGGATCTTCCCACCAGTGGCTTCAGTGGTTAATGAGACTTTATGTATTTTTTGAATTTATTTTTTTCTGCTGCCTGGTGGCCTTTCTTTAAATACTGGCCCCAGACGGGATCTAATTATTACAGAGCAAAATAATTAATGATATTGTATGTGGGCATGAACACCCAACAGGATGGGGAAGATTCCTTTATCTTCTGACTCTGGGACTCATCTGGAACACATTTAGGAATATTCCTGGAGATGTTGACACCGAGGTGCAGAACCTGCTGTAACAATTCCAAGAATATACACAAGAGAGCTGTTTCAATTATGTCACAAATGAGCATCAAAAATGTAAGAAGTTCACATTTAAAGGGAAAAATAGCCAAAGTTAAAAATTCAAGCCCCTCAACTCTGCTCTGTGCTCACATACATGGAAGGCTCCAAAAGAGGAATTTTTGGTAAAATGTGTTAAAAGGAACTCATTAAAATCCCAAAGCCTTTGTAACTGTGCTGGCAGCACCTGCAAAGTCTTTCTGTTGAAGAAGTGTCACTGAAAATAATTTTTTTTTTAAGAACACAAAATCTTTTGCTGACATTTAGACAAGTAAATAATTCCAGAGGACATTAATCACCCTGCAGAACTCGTTTTTAAGGTGAGGTGGGTTATCACAGCTCAAGAGCTCCTGCTCAGGGACCCTGGGGGGGGTTGTGAATTCCAGCTCAAACACTGAGCTTTGGTCCCTTCGATGCTGTTGATCTTTGATGTCACAACAAAACCCCACAAACAGAATAATTTATTGTAAATGCAGGTTTTTAAAAGCCTGAACACTGAAAAGGAGCTCAGTTCCCTGAATTCTCTTGCATTTGAAGCATCTTTTTGGCCAAACCTCTGGGCATCCACATTTATCAGCAGAATTGGAGCAGAAAGTTGAACCATGATTTCGTTTTGTTGTTCTCTAGTTCCCCAGCACGTGAAGAAGGATAAATTCTTCATCAGAATGTCTAAATATTTTAATTCAATAGGAGATATTGAGTGGATTATATTTGCCTTTTCTTCATTGAAAACCAAATCTCAGTATTTCCAGAAATTTTTCAAAAAGGGAGTTTTTTAGTTCTCAAATCACACTTGGTAATTTTATTCTGAAAATACTTAGTGGCAAATCAGAAATTCATTCTGCTGTGGAGGCTACCAAGTGATTGCCTTGCTTCAAAACACTTTTTACATTTCCCTCCCCAACCCAGGAATGTGTCAGCAGTTTAAATTGACTTGATTTGTTTTCTCCCCAGTTTTTCTTGTATTTTGCAGTGAATCAACAACTCTATTCATAGAGCTCATCAAATATCTGCTGCTGCCTCTCCAAAAAATCCGGAGATCTGGCTCACAAGCCTTTCTGCAGGAGTAGGGATCTCTGCCAAGAAATTCAGGGGAGACACTGCTTGTCATGGAAACTCCATCCTTGGGTTTCTGCAACAAATTGAGCTCATTTTTGGAGTTTGCTTCAGCTGGATGTCTTTGGTGTCCCTGATCTGTGTGGGCAGCCTGGAGCAGGTCACATCTCAGTCTGAGATAATTTTTAAGGGTGTTTCAACTAAATTGCATTTTCCAGGGATAAAACACTGCTGCTGGATTTCCCTGTCAGGGATGAGATTTTATGTCCATGTCTCTTCCTGCAGTCAACTTATACAAAAATCTACCAGCAATAATTTAGGATCACAGAATCCCAGAATGGTTTGGTTTGGAAAAGGCCTTAAAGATAATCCAGCCCCACCCCCTGCCATGGGCAGCGACACATTCCAGTACCCCAGGTTGTTCCAATCCCCATCCATCCCAGCTTTGGACACTCCAAGGGATGGGGCAACCACAGCTTCTCTGGAAATTCCATTCCAGGGCCTCCCCACCCTCACAGCCAGGAATTCCTTCCCATTATCCCAACTGACCTTGCCCTCTGGCAGAGGGAAGCCATTCCCCCTTGTCCTGTCACTCCTGGGCAGCTCTGACTGGAAATTCCTGTTTCCCAGAGCCTGAAGCTGTGTTTGCACAAATCTTTGCTTTTTCCAAGCAGAGACTCAGATTTAGGGGCTGTTCCTGGCTATGAGGGCAGAGCTCTCCTGATGGGAGAGAAAGGAGGGGGATTTGTGGCAATTTTTTATCCTCACCACGTTCCCATCACGCCGTGGGAACGACGGATACGTCGCAGTCTGCCAGGATCCCACAGTGGCACTGGATGGTGAATCAAGGAGAGCTTCTCAGGGATGATTTGGTGCCTAAGAGCTGCTTGCAAAGCTCCAAGTGAGATCCAGGGGACAGCTGGATATTGTCCCTGGCAATCTGCATTGCTGGAGCTCTCAGAGCCTTAGGGATGAGTCGCGCCCAGGGATGGGACAGCGGTGACATCCACGGGATGAGTGCCCTGGCTTTGCCTGGAAACGGGGTCAGAGCCACCTTTGCACCCACAAGGTGATCAGCAAGGCTTTAAACAGCCCTAAATTCGAGTTCTGGTGTAATCCTCACTTCACAGGATGTTTTTAATTTGGCTTCACGCAACATATCCACCCCTCTGTGACCTGGATCAACTTCTGCTTCTCTTAAAAAGGACTTTGTTTTAATGATTTTGTCAATCCATGTGCACTACAACATCTCCATGGAGTCTTCGATAACCTTTCACTCAGAATACAAAGTTTTTCAGGCTGGATTAACACTGAGAGGCAAAAAATTGACTGTTCAAGCCCAGCCAATGGGTCAAGCTGAACTTTGTTGTATCAAATACACCTTAACAAGAGTTTTCCCTCCTGTTTGTAGTGGCACAGAGCCATTTGTGATGAGGAGCTGTTTTACAGCTCAAATGTTCTGTCTGGCTTGCTGGAGTCTGTCTCCAAGACAGATCCTGTGGCGCTTGGTTTTATGGGAGAAGGAGGTGGCCTCTCTGTCCTCCAGGAAAGGCCCAGTATTTTTTATTCTTCACAAAATTACGGTGGCTGAGTGACATCATTTCCCTCATGTTCCTCAACAGTGAATCTTATTTCCCAAATATTAGCACAGCAATAAACCTGAGACCTGTAGAAAGCTTTGGAGCCATCAGCCAACAACGAGTGAACTGGCGGTGACTTCCAGATGGAATCGTGGGCAGAAAGCACCAAAAAGGAGCAGCCAATGTCATAAATCACAATTATTAACTGGCGTCATTATTTGGGCCACAAAGATCAATTTTTACTTGTCTTTATTTTTTAACAGAGATGTGAATCAAACATGAAGTGGGAAAACTGGAAGAGTTGTTTCCAAGTGTGGTTTTCAAGAGTGGTTTTCAAGAGCAATCCTCTCCCTGCTCTCTGGGTGACACGGTGAAAACCTTTGCTGCCTTTTTGTCCCCACACCATATCCTTCAGAGGGTAGATATTTCTGCATTTAATTCTGATGTTATGCAAATGGGAGGAGAAATAATCATGTTAGTGTCTCTCTGAGGTGAAGGTACAAAGGTTTTCCATGGCTTTCCATGGCTTTTTTTCACACTAGGATGGCATAACTGCAATAAAACTCTGTTTTACTCACTGCTTTACACTCAGCTCAACTCTAAACCAGCTCCTTTTTAAATCATTTACTCATTTTCTTTTTATATGGAGCCTGACAGGCTTCAGAATAACTGAAGTGGAGAATATTAGGAAGAGAGGAGCAGGGAAGATAAACAATCTTGAGAGCAGAGTACAAATGCAGCTCGTTCAGTGCTGGAACGGGAACATTCAGGCACTTTTTCCAAAAGAAGCAATTAGCACTTTTTAAATAGCTGTATTATGTGGCTGCAAAAACTCCTTGTGTTCACTGCCATGAGGAATGGATGAGGTTTATTCACCACAACAAAAAGGATTTTATTGAAAACAGGGAACAGATAGAAGACCTGAAACCCAAACTTTTGTTGGAAGTTAGTGGCTGTATAGTCCAAGAGAAGCAGGGAGCTGGGTTGGCTAAAGTGGGCAGCAGATACTCACAGGTTTGCTACAGGAATTTTTTGAAGTTTCCATGGTTCCTGCCCCAGCACCCTCAGAGCTGAAATATTTCCTGGTTTACTATTTCAGTATAGAATCCCAGGATGGTTTGGGTTGGAAGGGGCCTTAAATCCCATCCCATCCCACCCCCTGCCATGGAAAACACTACCTGGGCACCCTATGACAGGGCCTCCCACCCTCACAGGGAAGATTTGGTGGCTGAAAACCATCAGCAGCACAGGAAGACCATGCAATTCCTGAGCCACACCTGTAGGAATGGTTTGGATTCAGCTCTACCCACAACAGCTGCAGGAAATCCAAATCCCAGCTGGGGTGACTGGAGGGACTGTGGGGCTCATCCAGTCCAACATCCCAGGAGCCCAGGTCAGCTGGGGCTCTGCTCAGCCAAGCCTTAACAACCTTCAGGGATGTTTCTCAGTCTCTGGGAAATCATCCCTTGGGGCAGTCTGCTAAAGAAATGTCTATTAAATTTGTTGGATATTTGGAAAACTGAAGTACAGGTTGGCTGTAACTTGGGACCTGCAACACTTCCTTTAATTTTGCTCCATATTCTTGCATTTTAACCATGCCTTGTCAACGTTCAGAAATGTAAATAGGGACTGGAGCAGATGTGCCTCAGTCTAGGATAGAAAATCAGTATTTTGTCCTTTTGTCTCCGAGCTGTTGAGGAAGCTCTGGGAGAGGATTGTGGATGTGACCCAGCAGATCTGCTCTGCCGTGGAGCACAGGCCCTCTCTCTTGTGCTGCCTCAGAATAGAGCTTAAAAGAAATAATTCTTATTTCCATACTGAGTCATTGCTGGCACTTTGTTGAGCAAGTGAATTTCGTTTCAGCTGGTGGTGAATTGGGGACAGGTGCAGAGGATCAGCTTTTTGTTTTCCTGGCAGATGCAAGGAGGGGGGAGAGCAATGTGGTTCTCCTCCATAAAGCAGCCACAGAATAATGGTAAATTAAAGCATTTCTGATGAATAAAGGCAGAAGCACAAAGTTCCAGAAGAAAATGCGATCCACAACAAAACTGAAGTTTCCAAACTTGCAAAATACGAATTTGTTATAAAGCCAGATATTTGTCATTTGTTTTAGTGGGTTTGAAACATCTCATGGAATCATTTAGGTTGGAAATAACCCAGCTGGAGGAGCAGAAGGTGGATGAAGTCACCCAGCCCAGCACACACTGGTCCCAGGTAGGTGGGAGGTGTTACAACAGGTACAGAGCTCAGAGCTTGACCTTGGACCCGGCCCCTTGGGTCCTGGCCACCACAGGCATTTCTCACCAATTCATTGCAATATGTTTTCCCCACTTATATCATTACTAAAAGTGGTTTTGGGTGATTTGGTCCTGTTGTTTTATTATTTAAATGGTTATTCCTCAGTTAGAAAAGGCTATAATAAAAGTCTTCAGCAATTTCAAAGCTCCATCTTGAGAAAAGTGCTGTAATGAATAAAATTAACTATGAAACACTTGATTAACTGATTAAATTTGGTTTTTAAGCACTGGCAAATCTGCAGGATACTTTCCACTTTTGGACAGTGAGCCCTCCTGGCTTTGGGGGCAGCCAGTTTTGGGGCAGGCTGATGTACAAGCACAGGCTTTGGAGTGAAAGAAAACCTGAGTGGTGATTTCAGCAGAGCTCCACATTCTGCATCCATTTCTCCTTCCAGGGATAAACTCTGAGCTGTAATTCCAGCCCAGTTCAGCAGTTTAATATTTTTTCATCATTTTCCATCGTTTCATTGTTTTCCCAGCCAGCGACAGCCGCGTCCCAGAGCTCCTCTCCCGTGTAGAGACAACACAAGCAGCCCCTCGGCAGCTCCGGGGACGCTGCTCAGGCTCCTCCAGCCCATCTGCCAGGCGGGTTCCAGGGATTTGTGCCTCCAGCGGGGAGGACACGAGGAATTATTTATGTGTGGGCTCACACGGGCTCCTCCTGGAGCAGCCCCGGCAGACGGATCCCTCCGGAGAGCTCGGAATCCCTCACTCAGAGCGGCGGGAGGGGGATGCTGAGGGAGGGGGATGCTGCGGGACGGGGATGCTGCGGGAGGGGGATGCTGCGGGAGGGGGATGCTGCGGGATGGGGATGCTGAGGGATGGGGATGCTGAGGGATGGGGATGCTGAGGGATGCTGAGGGATGGGGATGCTGCGGGAGGGGGATGCTGAGGGATGGGGATGCTGCGGGATGGGGATGCCGCAGCCAAGCCTCCCCCCGGCTCCGTGCGCCCATGGCCCCGTGCCCGTGGGCGCTCCTGCAGCCGGGAAAGACCTGGGCAGGTCTGAAAATGCCTTTTAGAGGAGGAAAAGCGCCAGGGATCAGGAGGAAGAGAGGCCCCGTGGGTGGTTTGCAGGGAGGCTGCCGGCTCTGCTTGCAGGCTGAGATCCCGGCTCTGGAATTCGGCTGCTCCATCCCTGTCCCACCCCGCGGTGTCACGGCCAGCCCGGGCAGTGTCCAGGGAGCTGGAGCCATCCCTGTGCCAATTAACACCATCGCGGGGTAATTAACCCTGAGCGGAGCCGCCCGCCCAGCCCAGCCCGGACCGGCTCATCCCAGCCTAATGAAAGGGCTGGATGTGTACTAATGGCCGCGCTAATTAAATGTCGCTGTTTATCATTAAATAATGAGGCTCATTAGCATAGGTTGTGCAGTGAGCCCTCATGGCTGAGCTGCACTGCCCGGCTCTGCCCAGGAAAGCTGGGAGTTCCCTGCTCCAGAAAGGGATGATCCATGCTTTTGTTGTTTGTTTGTTTGTTTTCCCAGCATATTAAAGCATTTTGATTTGTTTAGCCAAAATAACTTTAAATCAGGAGCATTTGAACAGGCTGTGGAGGGAAGCATCCATCTGCTTGCTGGTTTGGGTCACTATTGATCCCTTCAGGGTTCCAGAGGCACTGGGAGAATCAGATATCGAGCAGGTTCCCAAAGGGAACATTGTTACATGTGTACAAAGTGAAATTGATTACAGGAGTGCAGCCAGCACTGTGAGAAATTTCAGCTGGTTTTGCTGGTGCACCGTAGAACAATGTTTTTTGTCTCACTTCTGCACCATAATTCTCAGATTTCCTGAACTAAGCAGAATATTAAAGAGCAGAGTATTAAAGACTCATATCCACTGAAATATTCACAATATAACATCTTTAAACATCCCCAACACTAATTTAAAACATTCCAGCCATTGGGTAAAAATAAAAACTGGAAAAAAAAAACCCAAAACACTTTTTCAACTTGAAAACAAGTTGAAAATCCAACTTGTTTTCATCACTTGGTTGCAGATAGCCCTGGTGAATCAGAGAGTCCTTTTTAATCCTCATTTTATATAATTTATTATCAGAGGGGCCAGCTGGGATCATTGTAGCTAAAGATTATCAACATTTCCATTACCATCACTTTATAGCTTGGCCATAAACATCCCTCAGAACGGGGATAGTCCACGGCCTTTCAAAACTTTGAGTAACTTAGGAACCATTAGGAAGGGCAAAAAGAAAATAAAAAGGTTCATTTTCCTCATGGTAGATATTTTTTTCAGCTTTCATAACATGGAAGTCTGGTTGTAATGGATACTGCTCCTTCCTATTTGCTTGTTTTCTTGGAAAATAGCTTTGTATCAGGAGCAAAATGGGGCAAAAAATGGGATTTTTTTTTTTTTTGGTGGTACGTTTGTTTCTGGGATGGGGTTTGTGCTTGTGCTCCTGCAGAAGGGCAGAGTTTGGGTGTGATGTTTTTCCCTCTCCATTAACAATGGAAAAAAAGCTGGGATGTAGTGCTGTGAAACTGCACTGAAAGAGGGAAAACTGGGAGTGATGAGAACCAGAGCAAATGCCCTTTTGCTGGATACAATGGGATAATTTTATTCATAAAACGGCAAATAATTTCCAGGCTGGAAAGCATTTTGCTTTTTCCTAGCAGGGAAACAATGGGCACAATTCATGCAGACACCAAGGAAAACACGTTTGAAGGCAGAGAGAGCTCCAGAGGCTCCGTGTGAGTGTGGTCAATGCTCCTTAAATTCCACACCCAGCCCCGGAGCTCCCACAGGGATCATTCCACACATGATGCTGTGCCCTGGATCAATAGGTTAAAGCTTCCTCATCACTTTGTACCAGTGGGTCAAATAAAGCTTATTTTTAGCTCCCAAACCACCTTTGTGCTGTGGTATCTGAGAGGGAGGAGCTCCCTGGAACCTGTTGGATTGGAAATTTTTTCCTGTTGGAATTATCAGTGTTAACTCCATGTGAGCATCAGAGAAGGGGTTTGACCCTGATCTGTTTATTTCCCATTAGGGGAGCCCATTAAAGGAGATTAGAAGCCAACTCAGAGTGTACAAATCATTCCTCTTGCTACTGAGAGCCAGAAAAATAAGAGAAATAATTTTATTCACCCCTTACCAAGCAATTCCAACTCCTGAGGTCATCTATGTCAGGCAAATATTCAGGAAATATTCATCCACATTAATACATGGACAATGCCAGGATACCCAGAAAATCCCATCTCCTGGCAGCACCTGGGACCTCACCAAGAAAACAAAAAAATTAGAATTAAAACTAAAATTAAAACTAAAATTTAAAAAGTGAAAGTTAAAATTAAAATTAAAATGAGTGTTATTGCTGGCAGGGAAGGAGATAAGGTGTTAAATAAGCCTGACAAGGGATGCAGGGCTGTAGCACATCCAGGGATTCACATCTGTAAGAGCTCAGATGGGACATGAGATTTGTGGGAATCAGTGGCATGGCACCCATAAATCTACAATAAAACACAACATTTCATAAATAAAAATATGTTCTACCCAGCATTGATCACAGCCACAATGTCCCACCTGGAATTCATCCTTCTGAGCAGATTTTTGGGAAGACTGGGAAGAAGGGTTGTGGTGCAAAATTACATTGATTTCTTATTTAAAATAGACTTTCCTGGGGTTTTGTCTCTGTGTGAGTGTGTGGGTTTTATTCTTTTATTAAATAAAAACCTAATGAAAATAAGGCTCTCTAAAGTTGGAGGGCAGGAATGACTCCACTGCCTCGGGAGAGAGGCCATTAGCTCTGTCTGAGGTATTTTATTACTGAGAGCTGCAAAGCCACTCCTTTGCTTGCAAAACCAGCTACATTTCAGTTTGGTAGCATTTGGGGGAGGGTGTGATTTACTGAGAGGTCGATTTTCTACATTTTCTGTACAATTCAAAATACAGAAAACACAAATTCAAATGATATCCAAATTAAATTCAAACCTGAAAAAGGCTCTTTTGGCTTATACAGAAACAGCCTGAATCACCCCCAGCGCTGCCACATGCAGGAGCTCTCCTCTTAATGTGTTTTTCCCAAGATTTGGCAAAAAAAAACAGATTTCTGAAAGGTTTTCCTTTATCCACACATGACATTCCTGCATCCTGGAAAAACCTGCTCGGAGCCATTTGACTCCAGGAGCTGAGGATGCACCAAGAGGCACCAAACACCAGAGTGTGAAGAATATCAGGCAGACAAAATACAGGAGTCAGGATTAGTCTGGCTGGTGTTCTCCTGGGTATCCCGGGGGCTCAGGGAATTCAGGAGGAAATTCCACAGGAAGTTTGGTGCCAGGTTTTGCCCTGGCCGCCTCCTCCGCCCCGGAGCTGCGTCACCGTTTTAAGGAGCACACAGAATATTTGTGGATTCATTATTTCCACCTCTGCTTCCCCCAGGAGCCGACACAAAACTTCATTATTTTTTTCATTTAACTCACTAGAAATACTGAAAATTGCTTTGAGCAGTTAATGTACCTAAAATACAACAAGCAAGCTCGGCTGTACGTAAAAGACAAAAAACTGCTTTGTGTGCCCAGTAAAATAGTGGAATATGGAATAACAGGCTTAAAATCCCCTTCATTATGGAATAACAGGTTTAAGAAGCCTTGTTCTGTACCAAAACCTTAAAAACTGGCAGGGGAAATATGAAATTTTGCAGCAGGACTTTACTGCCTGGGTTTTATCTCTTTTCCAGCTCCAGGTTTCAAATGAGTGTGCAGATCCCAGCATCCATCCTGGTCCTGGAGATGAGTGGGGTGGATCCAATGGTGGACATCCTGCTGGTGTCTGCTCCATTCATCACCATCAGCAGGGATGCTGCTCTGCCTGGCAGATTTTTTGATCCACAATTGGATCAAAAGTGGGTATTAAAGGGAATATTTCAGGCTGGTGAAGCCACGGCCCTGCTTGGCTTGGAAGAGGAAAAAAGGGCAGTGTTAATTGAGGAATTCCCAATTAGAGGCTCAGCAGAGCTGTGTGGAAAAGAGGAAGGAGAGGGAGGAGGCTGAGATTACAGAGCAGTAATGCTCTGAGTAATCCAGCAATCAGGGATGCTGGGTTGGAAAACCAGGAGTAGATGGCACCAATTTTTCCATAAGGATAGGGACAGGACTGCCCAGTGACAGCACAGCACTGACTGGATCATATTTCAGAGCAGGGAAAGCTGTGTAGGTGGAAAGAAAGACGTGGCTTATGAAGGGGGTTTGTGAATAATTACATTAACATGCTTTAAAAATCCCATCCCAGCAGAACTGGGCACGAGGCTGCAGCCTCAGCCCTCCAAGGTGGGAGCAGCCACATGGAGCTGAAATGGGGACAGAAGAGCCACTCCTGAGAGTTAAACAGAAAATTCCCAGCTCTGGAAATACTTGGGGAAGCCTTGGGGCAGGCAGGCTGCTCCCACACCCAGAGCTCACTCCGTGTCCTGCCAGGCTGGAGCTTCTCCTGCTCCGACCCATCTGTGGTGATTTTATCACTGTAGACTTCAAATGAGTTGAATTTCTCCTGAATCAATCCCCAATTAATTACCTCAGCTGAACATTGTACAAAGGACCAATTTTTATCTCTTTCCCTGCCCATGTGACTGATTCACTGGTAATGGAAATCTTTGCCTTCAGGCAGAGGAACGATGGCAGCCGGGTCTTCTGCTGCCCATAAAAGCCAGAAAAACTCAGAGATATTGCTCTCCTTTCCCCATTTTCCATTTTTTATAGACATCTGCATCCAATCAATCGTAACAAATGTCTTCTCTAAGCTCCTTGTATATTTTTTAAAGGTCTGACTGGTGCAACTCCTGAAGGAAGCAATGGGAATAGGGCTGTAATGGGCAATTAGCGGGAAGCAACTCTCATTTATGATTTTTTAATAATTTCTATGAAATGTTACGAGTCATTTTACTGAAACCTGCTTATTTGTCTTGCATTGACCTCACCAGAAACACTCATCTTGCTAAATTGACCAGCAAGCCACATTTATTGGAGTCATTTAAACGGGGAAATATCAAGTGACTTATAAAATGCAGAAGCTGGAGCAGAGGATTCACATTCATAGAATCTCCTCTTTCTGCCACTGGTTAAACCCAGCCACTTTAATGGCAGCAGATCTTGAGTCACAAGCCTGCAGGAAACAGAGAAAATCTGTCCAAAATCTGGAATATTTGTGATGTTAGGAGGGACAACACCAGGACTCAGCCACCACGGAGCCACTGGAGAAGGAAGGTTGAGGAGCCTCCAAGGGTCTCCAGCCTGCAGGACTTTTTCCACCAAGTGAAAGGAACTCACCTGTGGGATGGAGAATCTTTATCTGCCTTGTTTTTCCTGAGAGAAGTCTGTCAGTTGTGCCATGCAGTGAATTTTATCAATTGATGAAGCCATTTTCCCTGGAGAACAAACCCTTGTCCCCATGCTGGGGACGTGCCCAGGACATGGGCTGGGTTTTGATGGCACAGGAGAGTGTTTGGGTTTGCTCTTTCCTCCTCCCTCAGCTCTTCCTGGTTCTCCCTTCTCCTCCTGACTCATAAATAATGGAGCTGTACAGAACAGCCAGAATCTACCCAGATCTTCTTACAAAAGGAGGTATTCTCCACTGGAAAAACAGCGTAATTGCAGTTCCATTTTATTATTTGATCTCTCTGTTGTTTATAGTGTAAATAAGGAAGACTGGGATTTAGGAGCTGCCTCCCAAAAACCTCTGTTAAAAAGGAAGTCAGGTTATTTTGCTTGGCTGCTATAAATACTTCATGAAAATGTCTACTCTGTCAAAGAGAATGTGAATTTGCTGAGTGTTGAAAGGAGCTGCAGAAATGCACATTAAAGATTCACAACCCAGCCCAGGCTTCATTCAGGAGAGGCTTTCTCATGATTTTTTCAGTTGATGGGATCCTTCACAGACATGAGAATATTTGTATCTTCCTTTGACTAAAAAGCTGCTTTAAAGCACAGCTTGATGGTCTTATTCAAACAGAGACGACATTCAAAGCTGGCAATTAAGGACTCAGGGTTTTGGCCAAGGCATCACATCCCCACTGCTGAAATATTCTGTGCTGGCACTGGGTTTGTCTCACTTGGTGAGGAGAAACTCTGGATTTGAGCTCTGCAGGTCACCTCAGGTGCCTTGTGACAGGGTCACACTGAGCTTCTCCACGTCCTCCTCATTGAATCCAAAATTAAATAGCCCAGAGATCACAGAATCCCGGGATTTTTGCATTATTTTCCACCCTGTTGGTTGTGGGGATATGTGGGGTGAATAGGCCAAATAATCCATGAGATTTTAATTGTATTCCAGCTGTTTTGGTTGGACAGGGCTTGGAGCAAAGTGGGATAGTGGAAGGGAATGGAATGAGATGAGCTTCAAGGTCCCTTCCAACCCAAACCATTCTGGGATTCTGGGATTCTCTCTTGGAATTTCCAAGTGAGAATTTTTCAGTTTTTCAGAAGCCAAGCCCAGCGAGCCCTGCACATGTAACACAACACCTGCATATCCTAATTAAATCCTGAATTCTATTTGTTTATTGAATACTCATCCAGAGCTACATCTGATTCCAACCTGGCAACTGTTTTTCCCTAACAAACCATGATTTATTTGAGTAGATCCTGCAATCCATTTCTCAGGGCAGCGCCTCTCCCTTGGGCTGCTCTGTGTCTTACTGTGCTTCCATTCTTTTTGAAAGAAAATGAAATCTCCCACATGGATTAGCATAATTTCTTGTGAGAGTGACTGTGCTAAAGCCATTGACTAATGCAGTTTGCAAACCAGAATATTATTCAGGGAGATGAGTTCCTTCTGGGCAGATATGCAAATGCAGTCTTCTTTTTATTCAAATATCTGAGGAATTATTTGTGGGGAATTAGTTTGTGATTGTTCCTGAATCAGTATAAAAAGCACTTGGACACTGTCTGCATATTAAGAGTAGTTATTTATAACACTTTATAACTCAACTCAGCAAAGGTCACAAGGGATAAATGGTGCTCCTGGATTCAGGCAAACATAATTCATTAAGGATTAACATCTGTCTGGTAATAGAAAAACACAAAGGAGCTACTTGGCCTTCACTAATTTCCCTAAGATCAACATCCTTTGGGGTTTTGGGATATTTTATCTATTTTCTGTGCAATAGAGATCCAAGGAGATATTGATTGGGATGTTCTAAGGTCAAGCTCTGGGTGTTTATGGAGCATCAGGGGTTGAAAGGTGATAAAGAACAAACCCTCAGCTCTGGCACTGCTAAAATTGGCAGCCTGAGGTAGTCCAGGATCCAGAAAAGGAAGGTGACCTCTTCCTAGGGCATTTCTGGGCTGAAATCACCTCAGCAGGAGCTTTTACCATTCCCCAGAAAGTTCAGGGTAATCCAAAGCAGCCCAGAAATGAGGAGAGTTCCCAAAGAGTGCAGAACCCACCAGGAGCAAACCAGGAGTGGAGCTGGAGTGGTGCCTCTGCCAAGGGTGGCCCTGCACTGACACACAGATCCAAGAGCTCTTGGAGGAGAGGGAAAAGGCCTTGGAGATGAGGTGAGCTGGTGCCAGGGGGACCCAGTTAAAGGGAGATAAAACCTGCCAACAGAAAAGTGTTCTCCAGGTGTCCCACACTCCACAGCTCATGAAGTGAAACGTGAGAATATAAAAATATTTTCCATGATCACCCCACTCTACTCTTGGCCACGTGGACCCTGCAGCAAACGTGATCCAGGGAAATTCTGTAAGCAAGATCCAGCCCCTCCCACTTCATCCAGCCCACGAGCAACTGGTGCCCATGAGGAGTTCCCTGGGCAGCAGCACTCCTGCTTTCCTCTGTCACCAACTTCCCCATGCCTGGAAGTTTTCATCTGATCAGTAAGAAATTGTTGTCAATTCTTGTTGGATTGACAACATCCCATTAAAATTCAGCTGGAGATGTCTCCTGCTTTGGTGGCAGCACATCCCTTTGGGCATCTGTCTTGTAGGTCAGACATCCTGAGGTACCACTGAAGGACCAGAACTTTATTACTACAGAGAAGAAGAGATAAAAGGGAGAGAAAGATAATAATTACAGGCTGAGCAGAGGAGAAAAATGTTATTAGTGGCTCCAATGACCTGTCTGCCCGGGGCACTGGAAGTCCACCAAAATAAACAATTGGTCTGGAAGATGTGAGTAAATAGATAATGCAAAATTTATGTTCTTTTGGTTTCTTTGTATTTAATGAATGCAGTGACCCCACAAACAGGTTGTGTCAGACACAGTGTCCAGCAGAACACGTCAGCTGAGCTGCTCTGACAAAAACCAGGTCACAAAGGGTGACCTGCTCAAAACTGCAAAGACACTTCTCCGTGCAGCACCAGGACACATGGTCCTGGGAGAGACCTGACACTGCAGCAGAAAGTTCTGCAGTTGTTTGGAAGGTGATTTGTGCTTCCCTGCTGCAATGGAGAGGGCTCAGTATGGCAGAGCCCTGAGTGGTGGAGCCTCAATCCTGCTGGGACAATCCATGGTCACAGGAGTGATGATCACCCGTGGAGGGAGGGAAATTTGTGTGAGGGCACAACACAGAGGAGCCCCAGCTAAGGTTTGCTCCACAACGACTCCATCCGTGGGAAGTTGAGTCCAGTCCCAGGATTAGGCTTCTAATCTTTGTATTTAAGCTACAAAGTGAAAGATATCCCTAGCCATGGCTTGGAACGGGATAATTTTGAGGTCCCTTCCATCCCAAACCTTTCTGTGATTCTACAAAAATAATGAAAACCCTGAATCCCTGGTCATCAGGCTTAGGCAAAAAAAAAAAAAAAATAATCCAAGTCTTTTTTAGAGCAGAGTTCCCTGGGGGTTTTTTGGTGGTTTGTTGTTGTTGT
>WBNO01009282.1:2653-26776 GCA_013400575.1 Peucedramus taeniatus
GGTTGGTCAGAGATGGCAGCAGTGGGAGCTTCTTCCAGTGCGTCAGGTTGTTGCTGAGCATGGCCAGGCGTGTGCTGTGAGGGGAGAGCAGAGAACATCAGTGCCATGCCAAGACATGGGGACATCCAGAAGATGGGTTCTGCACCCCCAGGCACCCAGCACCCCCAGGGGCAGAAAGGGAGAGCAGTGGTGCTGCACTCCCAGCATCCAGCACTCTTCACTCCCTGCAGCAGGAGGATGAGGGAGCTTCCAGCTCTCCCACACAGGCACCTTTCAAGCAGAAGCAGTCACATCCAGCCCCCCACCAACTGCCCCAAGGGCTGGGTGAACACAGGAGCCCTTTGTCCTGGGCTCTGCTGCCTGCACTGCCATCAGCCTTCCTTGCTCTCTGAGATGAGGCAGCCCTTCTAGGAGTTCCCTCCCCCAGGCCAAAACCCCTGGGTGCTGCCCAGGGACACACATGGCTGTGAAGGACTGCGGGCACCCCAGGGGAGAAGCGCAGGTCCCACCTGTACTGCCTGGCTCTATCCATGCACTCATGCTGCTCCATGCCCTGGGAATCCGCTGCCGACACGTCGATGATGTTGCTGCAGAGACACGACACAGTGGCTCCCACTGGAGGATCATGGCTCCCCCTGAGCTCCCTCCCCATCTCAGAGCATCCTCAGACCAGGGCAGACAAAATCCAGCACTGCAGGCACCCCAAAACAAACATCTCAAGGCCAAACTCGCCCAATAAAAGCTGCCAGCTGGCCACAAGCATGCCAGGCTGGACTGGCTGTTCGCCAGGAAGGAAATGCCAGGGACTGTTTGCTGCCCTGGGGCAGAGGGAGGCAGGCAGAGGCTGCAGAAAGCTGGGGGCTGGTCTGGGCTCTGGGGAGCTTGGCATGCAGCCACCTGGAGAAAAAAGGAACCACTGGGAGGACAATGTCCTTGGCAGATATCCTGAGAGCCCCTGTACCAGGCCCTGGGCTCACAGAGGACCTGGATGCTTGCCCAGGGCCCTGCCCCAGCTCCACTGTGTGCACCCCACAGCAAAGTAGCACTCAGAGCTGCTGTGGCCCTGCATGCTGGACACACACCAGTGGCCACTACCTCTCCAATGTCAGGTAGGGGAGCAGAGGGGACTACAAACATCCCAAAGCCCTCCCAGCCAGGCTGGACACAGCCCTCTCCTCACACTGCCCCTGTGCATTTGAAGAAAAGCCTCCTCAGAAGAGGATACAGTGCTGCAGCCCCTCCAGCCACCCTCTCCACATCCCCATTTTCTTATCCAAGCCCTGCCCCTATTTCCAGCCCAGCAGCTGAGGGGCTACCTCACATCTGGGGTCTTCTCCCTGTGTCCCCTCTGAAGTGGCAGCTCTGCTCTGCTCCATTCAGCACCTTGTTGGGCGGGCTGGCTGCTGGCTCCAGCAGCCGCTTTGTCTCTTCCTCCTGAGCAAAAGGCAAGAGGAAAATCAGCCCTGGCTTCCCCACCCCAGCACCACTAACCCCATGGGATAAGGTGAGTCTCACCCTTCCCTCACCAGCCAGGAGGGCTTCCTGTGTATCCCAGTGTAACCCAGAACAGCCTCAGCTCTGCCAGGCACCTCTTTGCCCAATTCCTTTGCTTTTTTTCACCTGAAGCCCACCCCCCAACCCACAAAGGCAGCAAGTGGCTGAAATCAGGCAGCACATTTGGAGTGGCCAATCCTGCAGGAAGGAGCCTGCAGCCAGCATCAACCTGCATGAAACCCTGCAGCTAATGAGGACCTACCATGGCCCCACCCCTGACTGGGCACCACAGAGAGCCCACCCTGGCACAGAAGGGGGCTCACCTGAGCCAGGTGAACCCCACCTGCCAGAGCCCAGGGACCATGTGGGGCTCCCAGAATCACTGCTAGGGAAGAAGAGACAGACAACATCAAGTCTGGGGATGTGGGAGTGACAAGGTCCCACCTAGCAGGAAGGAGTGGATGTTCCTGGAGGATTACCTCTCATTCTTCTCCCTCAGCTCCTCCATTCCTTTGGTCTCCAGCTGGTCTTCAGTTACTTCTCATTGAGCTTTACCAAGCAATCAATTTGCTGTTGCATCATGGTGATCTGAGCATCTGGGGAAGGGCGCAAGAAAGGGCCCATTACCAACTTTTCAGGTCACCTGAAGCCCCCACAACAGCAATTCTGCACAGAAACCCTCTGCAGCAGGAGATGAAAGAGCCAGGCTACCAGTGCTGCTGCTCAGCATAGGTGCTGCTTCAGTCATTATTGCAGCATGGGACCCTGCTGGGTAATAATTAGCATTGACTCTGTGATTCCAGAAGGCTGATCAATTGCTTTATTATACTATACTACACTATACTACACTACACTATACTACACTATACTACACTATACTATACTATACTATACTATACTATACTATGAAGAAACTCATCACCCTTACAGACAGAGCCAATTGGTCCTTGAATCCAAAACACCATCACCAGTGGCCAATTAAGAAATCACCCTCTGGTAAACAAATCTCCATAACACATTCCACATATTCACAACAACAGGTGCAGCAAGTGAAGATAAGAATTGTTTATCATTCTTTTCTCTGATCTTCTCACAGCTTTCCCCAGGAAAATGCCTGGGAAAGTTGTGCCTTGCTCTCTGTGGCCAGAGAGCTGTGGCCACAAGTCATGGCTTTTGTTGCCCAGGATATACAAGGGAATACAAAACCGAAAAAGGAACCTGGAGTCTCACTTGTAGTCTGGCAGGATGGACCATGCCTGAGCAGAGTTGTGGTGGGGTCAAAACAAAAAAAGTCATAGAAAGAAGGGGAGATCTCTGCCCCACAGACCCCTCCCTGCACCCCAGGATGTCCTGCTAGTGACTGACCCTTCTCCATGACGAGCTTGTCCTCCTCTGCCAGCTCCACCTCCAGCTCTTCCCGTTACCTTCTTTCAAAAGCCAGCTGCTCCTTCAGCCACCACAGCTGAAACTGGGGGGTCTGCATGATGTCCCCCATGGGCAAAAACAGAGTGCTGGGCAGGCTGCAGGGAGACACACACAAGCTGGATTATCCTGAGCCAGCCCAGGCCCCATGCAGCCAGACCCACTCTGCTACCCCCATCTCTGGGGCAGGTTCTCCTGTTGCCTCTTGTCCCATTGCCAGGCACCACCAAGCAGAGCCTGGTCCATACTCTGATCCCTCCCCGCAGACACTGACAGACATTGACAAAGCCCCCTCTCAGTCATCTCCTCTTGAGGCTAAACAGGCTCCCTCAGCCTTTGTTCATAAGAGAGATGCTCTGGTCCCCTCACCATCCCTGTAACCTCCACAGGGCCCCCTGCAGGAGCTCCATGTCTCTCTTGTCCTGAGGAGCTCAGAACTGGACACAGCACTCCAGAGGTGCCTCACAGGCCTGAGCAGAGGGGCAGGATTGCTCCCTGACATGCTGGCAATGCTATTCCCAATGCACCCCAGGATCACATTGGCCTCCTTGGCCCACAGGACACTGCTGGCACAGGGACACTGCTGGCTTTGTTCTCCACCAGGACCGAGGCCTTTCTCCATAGAGCTGCTCCAGCAAGTTGGTCCCCAGCCTGTGCTGGTGCAATACTGAGAGTCCAGTCTGACTATGATTTTCAATAAGCATCTGGATTAAATTAAGGGAAAAAGAGGGATTTTTCAGGCCCCTTACTATAAGACAGACATTGAAGGGCTGGAGGGTGTCCAGAGAAGGGTAAAAGAGTTGGAGAAGGGTCAAAAGCACAAGTCTGATGAAGAATGGCTGAGGGAGCTGGGGGTGCTCAGCCTGGACCAAAGGAGACTTGGGGGGGATCTTCTTGCTCTCTACAAGGCCCTGACAGGAGGGTAGACCCAGGTGGGCATTGTGCTCTTCTTCCATGTATACAGGACAAGAGAAAATGGCCTCAGGTTGTGCCAGGGAGGTTTAGGATGGCCCCAGTTCCCTCAGCCTTTCCTCATAAGAGAGATGCTCCATCCCTTCATCATCTCTGTAACCTCCACTGGAGCTGCTCCAGGAGCTCCATGTCTCTCTTGTCCTGAGGAGCATGGACTGGACACAGCACTCCAGATGTGCCTCACAGGGCTGAGCAGAGGGGCAGGATTGCTCCCTGACATGCTGACAGTGCTCTTCCTAATGCATCCCTGGCTTCCCATTGGCTTCCTTGGCCACAAGGACACTACTGGCTCAGGGATAGTCTGTTCTCCACCAGGACCCTCAGGTCCTTCTCAGAGATACTCCTCTCACCTGACCTTACCTTGGTACTGAATCGACAGATTCAGGTACCAACAGGTACCAAGGTTTACCAACAGACTTGCATGTGGAGATTAACCCATCTTCTGACAACTAGAATCAGGGATTTTCTAATGTCCACTTACTCATAGGCCCACTTGCATACACAAGCAATGCTGCTACTGATTTTTCTCCTCCTGAACCACAAAATACTCAGACAAGTTCAAGTCCCTACTCATGCATTTGTGGAGGGGCTTTGGAATGGTTGAAGGATACGGAAGAAAACAACAACAAATAATAAAAACACAAATAAAACCAACCTGTCCTATGACACCCAGTTATCACTACACATAGGCCAATCAATAAACCTACTATGAACTTTGGCTTATTTCTCAGCTTGAGTTTGAAATCAGACCTAAACCTTTCTTCATGCTAGTCATGCCTTCAGCTCAGCTACAGAAGTTACTCCATTTTTACTTAAAGAGCTAAAAGCAAATAGACTTTTAACTTTTCTGTGTGTGTGTCTGTATCTTTCACTCATCCCATCCTCCCCCAGATTTTTTCAGTGCAACTCAGCAACTTACAGCTACTCAAATGCAGCCCTGCAGTATTTTCGGCAGAGACTAACATTTCTTGTCATGGTAGACTGATATAAGTTTAAAAAATGCAAAGGCTGTTCTGATTTATTATGTATCATTACTACTTGCATTTCAGAATTAAAACACTTTATCAGTCTGATCCAACTTTATAAAGAAATCATAACAAGGCAGTGTAGTATTACAAATTTATTGAGTTTCATCAAAGTAATTTTTCAGCATTGAAAATTTCACACATATAAAACAACTTCTATGCATTAAAACCAAAGTATGGATTCTTTTTTTAATTTAAAGCAAGTGCTGTGCTTTTTTAAACATCTCATGAACCAAATTCTTCAGTTATAAAGCTGATAAAAATAATTGATACACCACTAGAGTTTTTTCTTCAACACGTGAAATTCATCTCTTTGGGAAACAATACTTTTTAAAATTGTATCATGAAAGATACAGACCTGAAAAAGGATAAACAATCATACACAAGGCATAAACGTTACACAGAGTAACTCAGACATTTTATAAAGAGATCTGGAAAAGTACCTAAAATAGTGGTATTTATTTAGTATAAAATTTCAATAATAAAATATTGCTCATAATAAATAAGAAAACATGAATTTCATTAATACTGTTCTCCCCTTAAAGCTCTCTTGGATGTAACAGGATCAGACCTGATCAAAAGTCAATTTTTATTTTGTCCTCCGTATGAAGGAGGCAGGTTTACAGGCTTCAGGTCATTCTTTGCTAGAAACAATTTTACTATAAGCAAAACACAGAATTCCTTTCAGGGCTCATGCGTAGTTATGGGAAAAAAAAAATAATCCCCAAATGTGAATAAACCTTATTACAGCAGATTTTAATACCCAAAATACTTGCCCTTTTTGTTAAACCCAAAGTGGACTAAGACTTCCCGTGGATTATGAATACAAAGAGAAAGCCGCCCAAGTTTTCTCAAAAGCTTCTAAATATGGGTGCAGCTGTACTTAATGGTTATCAACGCTGTTAGGGACAGTTTGCTCTAGGGGGATGGAAGTTGTCTCCCTTTATATGGGGACGTTGGATTTCATCCCTGCTCTTCCCATCTGCAGACAGGGCAGCTTGGAGCAGTTCTTCAGCAGCTGCTCGATTGCGATGTGGCGCACATTGAGCTCGGAGGCCAGGGAGTCCTTCTCCTGGACCTGCTGTGCCAGCTCCTCAAACACATCTGCAACAACAGCACTGGGTCAATGCACTTGGTCCCTGTACTGACACAGGCTTAGGAAGCAGTGACAAACAACACTGGGGAAGAAGCACAGACATTTAAGTGGGATCATGCACAGGAACTCTGCTTTTCCTGGTTCCAGCACAGCTTTGTATGCATTGCAAATTGAACAGCATCACTTCGTTTCTAGTTATAGACAACCTGAGCCAAGGTGGATCAGTTTAGAACTGAAAACAAAGCTGACTCTAGCCTGTATCAGCAGCAGTGTGGCAGCAGGACCAGGGCAGGGATCATCCCCCTGTGCTGGGCACTGGTGAGGCCACACCTCAAATCCTGTGTTCAGTTTTTGGTCCCTCACCGTAAGGATATAGAGGTGCTGGAGAGTGTCCAGAGAAGGGCAACAGAGCTGGGGAAGCATCTGGAGCACAAGTCTGATAAGGAGCACCTGAGGGGGCTCAGCCTGGAGAAAAGGAGGCCCAGGGGGGCCTTATCATTCTCTACAACTGCCTGACAGGAGGGTGAAGCCAGGTGGGATCAGGCTCTTCTCTCAGCTAACAAGTGACAGGATGAGAGGAAATGGCCTTAGTTTGCACCAGGCAAAGTTAGATTGGATATTAGGAAACATTCCTTAATGGAAAGGGTTGTTGCACTGAAACAGGCTGCCCAGGCAAGTGGTGGAATCACCATCTCTGGAGGGATTTAATGATAATAATGAGGGATCATAGAAATGTGGCATTTAGGAACCACTTGGATTTGTGGGGGACTTAGCAGTACTGGGTTAATTGTTGCACTTGATGATCTTAAGGGTCATTTTCAACCTTAACAATTCTATGGTTCTAGTCAAATTCTTGAAGAGAATACTGTGCCAATTTGCAGCACCAAAGCAGATTACACAAAGAAAGCACCTAAAAATCTCTCTGTATCACACATTTCCATGCAAAACAAGAGACTTCACTTAAAAACTTAAACGACAGAAAGGCAATCAAAATTTCTTTTTTAAAACCAGACCTTTTGTTATGACAAAGCACCACAAACCCAAAACAAAGAGTATTGAAAAATTCTCACCCTGGATTTGCTTGAGCAGTTTTTCATTAAGTTGCTTTAACTCTCCTAGAGTCATTGTAGTCACTGCAACAATAAAAACTGTTATTACTACTACCAAATTCACATAAGCACCCCAAAGCAGACTCCTGTTTTCTCAAGATTTCTCCTATTTGCATCCTAATAATCAACAGATGCATGGCAGTAAGTCAGAGACAACAGTATTTATCAGTCATTTGAGGAAAGTTTGAAAATTCTCTTTTTAATGTTGACACAGACAAGGATTTACTCCATTAGAAAACCCTCTCTTCAATGTCAAAAAGGTGGAAACTCGAGCCCTAAAAACAGTAGCATCCAGAATCAGAACTGCTTGGCCCATTTAAATACTATACCCTCCTCTGACTTCCAAACATGATTTCCCCAGTGTAACCCATGAAAGCACATCTGTTTAACTGTGGGCAATTAAAAGGGGACAATTCTGAGATAAGTCCTGATATGTTTCCCAGCCTGCAAGAAGCAGCTTCCTGACAGAACTTTTTGCATGTGGCTCCCTGTTTTGGTTATCAAGGTTTGTGCTTTATGCATACAGGAATAACTTACACAGTTTCCACTGAGTATCTCAGTGACAAATGATGTAGGACAATCCTAGCTTGATATGAAGACCAGCATATAAAAATAGGTTTCCTTCTGTGCTCCTGGTGAGAACTATAAGATCCTCTGTATCATTCAAAAGCCCTTCTGCATCTCAGGTTGTGTGCATTGATTATCCTCACATAAAATACACATTAAGCATCAGAGGAGGGAACTGAGAAAGTGTTCTTCACTGCCCTTGATCAACAGCAGGGGAGCACTGGCCTGCTTCCTAGGATTCCCTCAACCCTGCAGTGGACACACATGGTGCCATGGCTGCTGCTGAGATGCCCTTGTCACCATAAAGAAAAGCAACAACCTGAACACCACAGGGGGCACTGGGCACTGGCACAAGCTCTAAGACCTTGTAATTCTAAAATACTGTTTTTAAACTTCAGCAAAGCTGTTCCTGCTGCAGCTTAGCAAAGCTCTCATTGCATACTTGAGAGAAAAAAATGATGCTGCAGCTTTTTTCTAGAGATTTCTGTGTGCAAAAAGTTTCTACATGGCAAATTTAAAGTCCAGAGATCTGAAAAATATGGGTTTTAGCTACTCACTGGATTATTTGATTATCCTAAGCCTTCCCTTTCAAACTTTGTCACAGCTGGCAGTTGTGAGATGTTAAATTGCTGACAGTACTGCCAAACCAAAGAAGCTGGCAACAGTTTAGACTTGGTACTCGAGACATAATCCCAGTCAAGAATAAAACAGATTCACCTTTCTCCTTAAATCTCCTCAGGTAAAATGGTGCTACTTTCTACCTTCAGCTATCAATAAACCTGAAAAGTCCCCTCTCACACTTTACCACCCTTTAAGCACCATGAAAACCCTGATCAAATTTAGTACAGTAATTAATAGCTACAAATGTCAAGATTTTTTCCCTCTTTTATACCCAGTGGTAGGATGTTACTTCTCCATTCTTCAGTATTTTCATTAACATTTTGTCATCTGGCTGACAGACTGGTTCACATGTTTCATGTGAGTGTTTTGGGACAGGACTGTTTCATGGCACATTATTCTGATACAGAAGTGAAAAAGGGAGAAGGAACAGAGCACTGAATTTAAATGGTAAAATATTATTATATCCACAGCTGAGGTAAACTCTGAAGAAATACTAGCCAAGCTATTTACAGTTCCATTAATACTTTTCTTCAGTAGACAGCCATGTTGTTAAGAGTGAAAGTATTGCAGTAAGAAGGTACCTAATCCTGGAAGTCTAAGTTTTCATCTAACATACAAACTTAATCATAGAGCCTCCAAATGAATGTTTTTTAAAAGTAAATACTGCAAAATACAAGCAAAAATGCCTCAAAGCTGCATTATGTAGTCAGAAGAAAAAACTGTTATTGTGCTCAATGCAGATTTAGGTTCCCATCCCAAAATCAAAGACTGGAGATAAATTCCAAGTCACTAACTTCAGTTAAGACAACCCCATAAACCAGGTCAAGCTTCCATAATTCCTCTGTTATGCTGTCCTGATTTATGTAATCTCAATTTATGACTGCAGCAGACAGGTGGTCAAACAGCCCAGTGTTTTGATTTATGGCTTTAAGGCTACTAATTCACTACAAATGCAACATGACACATCATGCAGCAGCTAAGTAAAATCCTTTCATAAAGAATGAGAAATGACTCAGCTTCACAAGGACAGAGTTGTCAGTTTGTTAAAAAAAGGGAGGCTAAAGAAGTCAATTCCAACTTTTTATAGTACCTCTGACTCTTCTGACATTCTGATTCCATTATTACCTTGTTTTTCATCACCTGTTTTTCCCTGAAATATTTTATCAGTGCTTTTGTTTTCTTTCTCAGGTCTTTTGAAATTCAGAAACCCTCTCCAATTACTTTCCTCATCTACAAAAGTAAGAGTGGACATCCACCAGCTTAGGACCAAGTACTGCCTAAAAAGCAGGATGGTAACAGCACATAGCTCTAGGAATCTATTCCTAATACATTTCATGCAGCTTGATTCCAGAGACACTAAAATATCCTAGCTTTTTCTCAAGATTTCTTCTAGTGATCTTCTTATACAGGTAAATTAATTTTCTGTTATTTTCATCATCACCACAGTCATCAAAAGACAGCTCAGGTCTTCTGCTACAGCCTTTAAGAGGTCATGGTGGCAGAAGGACCTTCCCAGTTTCTTATGCTCAACAAACACAAGGAAAAAACAAATCCAGTAAAATGCACAAGGAAAGTCTGCTACTATTAAGATTATTTCAGAAGTTTGCTCTCCTACATGACCTCTAATTTCCCCTGCTGTCTGGGGAGACCTTCCCCTGGCAGGTCTCTGTGAAATGTAATTCAGGGCACTGTGCAAGTTCAATAAGAGAGAGATTTGCAGGAGCTGAGTAACCTCCACCTCCACAGGCAGGGCTGTGCAACTCCAAGGAATGACATACTGAAATGAATTTTTTTTGGTACAAATTAGACATGTACTGTATCACACTGGGCTACAGCTAAGAGTAAAATAAATAATAATAATAAAAAAAAACCACACAAAACAAAACACAAAAAAAAACCACACACACAAAAACCAAAAAAAAACCACAAAAAAAACAAACCAAAAAACAAAACAAAAAAAACCAAAAAAAACCCACAAAAAACCAACCAAACAAGAAACACCAGCCAAACCACCCTATTTGCTCAGCTCTTTTTTCCCCACGGATTTTACATGCTGGATTTCAGGATGAGAACTAATGCCCTGTGGAGACATGAAATGGTCAATAGGTATTTGAAAGAATGCCCTTGTTTGCTAGGCTGTGTGTAAATGGTTGTATACTCACATTCCTCCCTGCTGTGTTGAGGATGTCTCCTGTGAACACTGGCAAGTGAATCACCTTCAGCTTTTTCAGCTTTCTGGACCTGGCCGCGGTTGGACCACAAAACGCTGCTGCAGCAGAAGGTAGCACCGAGTCTGAAATCAGTGGATTCTCTTGGTTCCAGCAGAGTCTGTGAGCAGCTTGAGATGCCTCCAGACTTCCCATCTATCCATTTTGCAGAGTATCTAGGTACTGGGGAGTCAAACTGTGGGAGTAATTTTCTATCAGTCTGATGTCTGAAGCTAAGAAGCTGGTGTTGGGATGGTTTTGAGCTTTCAGAATCAGAGTCTAAATCCTTGTTTTGTGCGTATTGTATGATCCAGTTAATTTTTTTGCTCAAGATATTTTTTACTTCTGCATAAGGACTTTTAGAGAGCTTTGATCGTGGACAGTCTTGATTTGCTATTAAATGGAATTTTTCAAAGCAGTCTCTGTGCCCCCTTAAAGATCTTGTATGTAGAAGATCTGACTTTGGTACTCCTGTAAAGACACAACAGAAAGAAGTTTACTTACTGCTAATGTTTTAAAATCTTTACTCACAAGCAACCAAGAAACAAAAACTTTAATGATGCTTTCCTACTAACAGTCTTATCACTGAAGCAAACAAGGGTACCTCACCAAATAGTCCAAAATTTGTGAAGTTTCCCTCAGGCTTGAGTCCTTGTCACGCAAAGTGTTTTGCACACCATAATCTCTAGAGCAGGACTTCAGTGTATGCCTCTTGCACAGTGACAGAGATGAAGCAAACTGACAACTCCACACAGGCTGCATCCCCCCCTACACACAAGTGTATAAGCTGCAGAAGTAAAATAAACCCAACTGTGTATCAGCAAGTTCTATAGAACGATCCCGAAGAGCAGTCTGACAGCACTCATACAAGCTCCCATCTTCTATGCATAATGTTATGAGCCATCTGCTCAAATACTGAAGGCTTGTCTCATTCAAGTGGTCAAACAACTCAGGTTTCAATCATGGTTTATTATTTTGCACTGGTACAAGCCTGCAACCTAGTTAGTGAAGCAAACTCTAATACTGTCAACACTTGCCAACATTAAACTGTCCTGAAATTCATTTGAGGTGTGCTGGTTTTGGCTGGGATAGAGTTAATTTTTATCACAGTGTAACCGGGGCTGTGCTTTGGATTTGTGCTGCAGTGTTTTCATTATTACTGAGCAGGGCTTACACACACTCAAGGCCCTTTCTGCCTCTCTCACCATCCTGACAGTGAGTGGGCTGGGGGCATGCAAGGAGCTGGGAAAGGACACAGCTGGAACAGCTGATCCCAACTGGCCCAAGGGATATTCCACACCATATGGCATCATGCTCACTGTATAAAGCTGGGGGAAGAAGGTGGAAGGGAGGAATGTTTGGAGTGATGGCTTTTGTCATCCCAAGTCACCAGTTATGCATGACAGAGCCCTGCTCCCCTGGGATGGCTGAACACCTGCCCAACCATGGGAAGCAGTGAATGAATTCCTTATTTTGCTTTGCTTGTATGGGCAGCATTTGCTCTCCCTTTGAAACTGTCTTTGTCTCAACACACAAGCTGAAATTCTCTCCCCATCCCACTGGGGTTAAACCATGACATCACACAAGATGGATGTTTATTCTTCTCTTTGCTCATCCTCCCTCAAAGACTGTTCAAATAGCTACAGCAGGTAACTTAAACCTCTAAGTAACAGCTAGTGATTGACAGGTTAAAAAGGAACACAATCTGTGAAGATCTGCAGTTGGTGAGTGAACACAGATGGTATGAGAAATGACTATTCCAGTAAGTTAATAGTGCCCCAGTACAAAATTACTTTCTGCAACTTCAATAGATATTTCTTTTTCTTCAGATTCACATATACAGTAGATTCAGAATCCAAAACCAGAGTAATAAACAGTTTGTCATTTATCTCAGTACCCCATATATTACTTGGGAGGTTCTCAATACAATGAAAAACAATTCTATCTAACAAGTTTATCACTGCAAATAACAATCATATACCTGTGAACCCGAGGTTGAAAGTGCTTAATGCCAAAGTATTAAAACCAACAATGTAACTGGATCTCTGAATCTAGGCAACATGAACCAACCTGCAGCTATCCTACCTTTAAGCCATTAAAAGTGACAAAAATAAAAGAAAAACCATGAAATGCAACAGGCAACAAAATCTGGTAGAGACATTTACAGATGATTAGAACAAAGCTACATGTTACAACAAGTCTCAATTCTAGCTGATTTACCCTCTTAAATTCTTGTGGTAAAGTGTAATCTCCCCACCTCAAATGATTACAGAATGATATAATGTTTTTGTTAAGTTACTGAATGCCACAAAATCCCACACTACTCTCAAAACTAATCTGAAAAGGTAAAATTTTTAACATGAAACTGGAAACAAATCCAAGCATTTCATTTTGATTATCTCACTTGCTGGTATCTGCTGTTTGAAGTTGGGTAGTTCAAACATCTAGAGTAGCCATTACAAATTGATGACTTTCCAATCTTTGGGCAGCTCTGAAGCTTAAGTGCATTATTTTCTGGCTGAGTTTCTGAGAGTGCACACAACTTATGGGGCAAAATGTCTAGAAAACTGGAAAATAATAGAAAACAGCAGTGGAATTAATTTTGTTCTTAGCATCAGGGGAAAAAGGTAAAGTCATGAAAACAGATCCTTCTTCTGTTCATGAGGTAACTATTAGAAGAAACAAAACTCACATACTAACCAGAGGCAACTTTTAAGAAGAAAGTTCTGGAGTAAACTACACTCTGTGCCTCCTTTCAGTGGGAAGTCAAGATTCTCACTCCACACCTCAAAATACTTTTTAACCTCTTTCAGCAAACAAATACCAACTTTTATTAAACTCTGCATAATCTGCTGCCTACTTGCAATGCTATTTTACCTCTCTATCTTTACAGAGACTTAAAAAACCCCAACCAACATTTCTATTGAAAACAAGAAAGACAAGTCATTTATTTTCATGACTTATCAGCACCATTTAAATAGAGCAAGCTTGCTTAACTCAAGTAGCATGATGGAAACCTTAAGTGTTTAAGTCATCAAGGGGAAGCAAACACTGTCAAGTGAAATTATAAGGCAAATATATTCATGACACTACAAACCCTAGAAAACTAGAGTGATTTGTTCAATGTTACTTGCTTTACTCAAGTGATTCTTCAACATTCTACTTTGCTGCTGCTTATAGTGCTTTCTTCTACTTACAGAAAATAATCAATGGGCTGAAAATCATGTTTTGCACAATTTCCCATACAATGATGCTCAGGAACCCACCTAATCAACACACCCCCACAACAAATGACAGAATACTGATGGTATCACTTATAAAAAGAAATTCTTTTGAGGCTGCTTCATTATTTCAATGAGAATAAATGTTACTTGTCCAGTAGGAGAGGAGCATGAGACCACATAAAACAGCCAACACACAAATTGTTACACAAAGAAAGAACAAGTGCAGCATGACTTCATGAAGCCCCAACTGAATTATGTCCAAGTCTTAAGCTCAAGGTTATTCAAGTCTTTCCTTCTGATGAATTTATATTTTAAGAGTTCTGAACATTGCTAACTTTCCCATTCTAGAGGCATGCTGCTCAAAGAGATCTGTTTTATCTCAGCTCAGTAATAGAGTGCCTGAAATGAGCAATTATTACAGAAGAAAAAAAACCATGCTACTTCAAGAGTTTAAGCTTTGCTATTTATATGCCACACATTAGCCTCAATGTCCCTCTTTCCAAGCACAGGGCAGGTTATTGTGAAACACCTCCAGTACTCAAGATCAGAATTTACATCCCACCCCTTCTCTTATTCCACTGCAAAACCCCCAAAGGGGTCCTATCTAAGGAATCTTGAATAAAGTAAGGAACTGAAAATGTGCAAATCCAAACCAGTTTTGCAGAGAACTGCTAACAGACCTGCTTCAGCTTTCACAAACCTGGCCTGGATTTTTACTGTAACAATCACACATAAAACTAAAACAGCCATCAATCTTTCTTTTGTCCTAAGGTGACCATTAGTCCTCTCCTACGCAGAGAACACCAGCTATAACCTTCTGGAAGAGCTGAGCAGGGACAGCAGCTGCTGTGCCAGCACAAACTAACAACCACATACCAGAATTACAGCAAGTTAGGGCATGGTTCTTTGGAACAAATTCTTCTGTTGTGGGCAATACCATCAGCTTTATGAGGCAGAAAAGATGTCCATTTCTTTTCGGGAAGACTTCATATTCCACTCAGACTAGTTAATATTTTTCCCTTCATCACAACTGCAGAAAAAGCTACAATCTGGCGAGCTGGCATGGACCAAGTGATATATAAAGATGATTCCGTTTTATTGCTTTATTCAACACTAAACACCAACAGATGAATAAAGCATGGCAAGATTTCTGTACAAAACAAGAAGCAATACTGTAATTTTGATAAACAGCTACTGTGAGTTTCGGGGACTTTCACAGGGTTTCACTTCTGTCTCCACATTTCTGTTTGCCAATATCAACCACAATCTTTCTTACTTTTTGTTGGGTTCTTCAAGTCTGCAATCATAAAACCATCAAATTCCCCCCAGTCCCCCACTTGCAGGTATGTATATTTGCTCCTTATTTTACTTTCCAAGAATAGGATTGCAGACTATGTCCAAGTATGCCCTAAGCCTCATGTTTACTTTTTCAGAGAAGGAAAAAAAACCCTCAAAAAGCAACAAAAAAACCCCACCCAACAACCACCCAGAGAAGAAAAGTTTAATGTGCAGGGAAAAAAAGCCACACAAAATTCACTTATATATAGAAGACCATATCTAATAAACTTAAGACAGCACAGATGCTGTTAGGAAACAATCACACGCCAGAGATCATTCCTCAAGTGCACATGATTCACAAGCTGATGCCAAACCTCCAGACAAATCATAAAACAGTATAAGTACTTACAATCCATTATTTGTTTCTGATTCTAGTAACTCATGTCCTAGATGAAATATGAACATATCACTTCACTCAACAATATCTTTGTATATTGACTTGAAGAACAGGACTTCCTACATAAGTGCCTAATGCTTAGGCAAAAATAAAACCTCAACCCAAACCCTGACTTTCAATATATAAGCTATGCAAGGCAGGCAGTCAACATGACTCCTAATCCACTCCTAGAAAGTAATTTTGTAAATGCATGACTAGCAATCAGGCAGTTTAATACACATTTTTGTAACTTCTATTTATTCATAACTGCAAAGCAGCTGAGAGCAGGAAGAATACTTACAAGATAACCAGGTGAGCAATCACATCTCAACAAATTCTACCCCATTTTAAGGCATTTGTACTTGAAAGTAAATGAGTTTCCATCATATTAAAGTTTTTTGCTTTTTGGCTTTTTTGAAGGTAAGAACCCTACAAAGACTATTTCTGCCTATGCAACTGATTCACTGAGAACTATGTATAACTCTTCTTCATTATAAAGACACAGAACTAAAAGTGAAATGTTTGCTCATGTTTATATGAGTGAAATGTTGCTCATGTTTTATGCTCATATAAAGCTGGCTAGTAGAGTTATCCTATTTGGAGATTATAATAGTAATCAACAAGTCCAATTCAGAAGGAATATTCTTGAATACCAAGATTATTCCACATCCCTTCACAAATGTTTCCATAGAAAACAATAAATCAGTGAACATTTAGCCTGCTTATCTTCAAGAGTGGGGTTTTTCCATTTGTTTGCTATTCTCTTTAAAAAAAAACAACAAACTTCTTATTTGGTCTGTGAGATCCATCAGTTGTAAATAACGTTAAAGAAAGCCTGCATTCCCTTCTTAGCATTTTCTAATCTACTGCTATAAACTAATTGTTTTTTGCAATGGTGAATAGCAGCTGAAGTGGAAAATCCCCCCTGAATTTAAGATGAACTAAAATTAACAGGAATACTTGTAGACACATGAATAGTCAATGATAAGTTTGTACCACACCATTCGTTACTAAAGCCTCTTTAAAGAATTTACAAATACTTATGGGTAAGATTAATACCTAACCATCTCTTCTGTTTCCAGTTTGAGTTAGCTGTGGAGACCTGCCTTCACAGTCAGTGAAGAAATGCTTCTCAGGCACAATTCACCTCATCTGAAACAGTGAACTCCAGAGAGATTTGTGACAGACATCTCTGCTCTTCTCCTTTAATCCTAGAGTAAAGCAAGAATCCTTGCCTGTGGCTGCCCACTTTCAGAGCCCTGGTTTTCACTGTGTGTTCCCAGATGTTCCAGCTGTTGCTCCCCTCAGCTGTCCACCTCAGGAGCACTCTGTAAACAGGGATGTTCAGCCAGCTCATGGAACAGCTCCCGGACATCTGTGAGTGTCCACTAGGAACACAAAGGTCAGATGAGCGCCAGAGTGGTTTACCTTGTGTGCAGGGCCAAGACCTGCAGCAGACAGAAAGGCTTCACAAGACATTAAATGTTCATGTCTATCTATTTTAAGCCACTGCTGCATAGGCTGTTTACCAAGAGTGCTGAAAGAGAGGGGTTCCCAGAAAAGCAGATCCCAAGACCTGTTCAAAATGCATGAAACAAAAGCAGCCCATGATAACCTAAGACAACAAGTTATCCACATGTCCAAATGACAAAAACCTGATATTCTTCAGCCAAACAATTCTACCAACATTGAAAAGCAGGATCATTAGAGATGTGTATCTCCAGTACATCTGCCTGACAAGATGTAAAGCCAACTGCTATTTTTAAAGGTTTACATGCAATCTCATTTGAGAGTTAAATCTTATGATTTATTAGACTGGCTAGAAGGAAAATGCCAGTGACATTCATTAAGTACTAAAACCAGACACTTTGTAAAGACTAGATATCATCTCGTTCATAAATTAAAGTTCTCTCCTTGCTTTCATATGATAATGCCAGTACTTTCCATACATCAAGTGTGCACACAAATCACCTCCCACTTCATTTCTATCAGCTCATTTGTATTTTAGCACAGAGCAAAGATATCAGACAGAACAGAGATCCAGCTGGCCCCTTAAACATATTCTCAAAAATCATGCTCCTTATAAACTACTTTACTAAGAATTTGCTACTGTATTAAACAAAGCAATGCATTCTGATGAAATTTTTACTACAGAAAATAGTATGTCACATACATTGCAAGAAAAATCAGTTAAGTAGACCTAGAAGAGAGTGGAAGTCATAAGCCGGTATTTCTGCAGTCTGGATGATGCCAGGTAACATAAATACTCAATTATCTTATTTGCATGAACAAACCTCCCAAATTTACACACTAAGAATCCAAAAATGTATTTATTGAATCAGATCCACAGCTTGGCATTACTCAGTGTTACTTGTACAGCATTCAGAGTAAGAACAGCATCTCCAATCACATTCAGACTTGAATTTGTAGGTAAGAGCTTTAGAGGAAACCGCAGCTAATTTCACATGTCCATTCAAGTTTGCAGAAATGAGTCATACCCCTGGCCTGCAAATGCCACCTTGAAACTAGTTCTCATCTGTCTAGTCTAATGGGCAACGGTGGAAATTTTTAGCTTTTATTGCCAGAATAATCTATTCTACTGTTTATCATTTCATTAACACTGAAAAAATAAGGATGTGTAATATTCTGGAACAGAACTAAATCAGTGATTTCCACTTCTTTCAACTATACCTTACAACACATTTCATTTCAGTGAGATATTCTTCTGTAGGGTGTAAAAAGGAAAAAAATGAAATTTGAGTGCTTAAAGTTTGCAACAACTAAACCCACCCCCTCCTTTTTTTTTTTTTTTTTTTTTTAATGAACACAGAATGAGGATATTATACAAGATTTTATAGACCTTAACAGGAAAAAAGCTATGTGGTAAGACAGATTTATTTATAACATCCTTGTCTCAGCCTGGAGACTCAGAAGCACTAACCTGATGCTGAAATTGCCTCAAAAGCTGAGTCTATCAGCACTTTAAAGGACCATGGAAACCTAACTACTTCAACATAAATCAGGGGAATGGATACCCAGTACTTACACTGTCTCTTATATTACAGGACCTGCGATGGGAACTGTCATTTGCTATTCAGCTGTTCAGCTCTAAACAAAAATGGAAGTGAGCCAGTTTGCTTGTCAGCCAGCACTCTCCAAGATGTTATTGTAGTTAGCAGCACTGGACAAGCAAAAGAGTAAAAAAACATCTCAAACAATCACATTTTCCGTTTCTATTAGCTTTTGTCGCCATTACAACTCTTGAATGTGAGGAAATGCAGGTTTTTAAATAATTCTGCATTAAGAAACACTAGCATAAACCCAGTTAAAGACAGATACACTATGTAAAGTAATGTAAGGGTAAGTCATAATTATTACAGACTTCCAAGTTTGAAGTTCAGACAAAAACATTCAAGTATTAAGATCTTGAAGCTGGGATTTCCACAGGGGTCCAGAGCATCCCAGGACACAGCTGTCTTGTGCAATGCCTTCCCATGGGAAGAAACCTGGACACCTCTAAGCAGCACCACAGGCAGGACCCTCTGGCTGCTGCTGTGTGAGGGGTGAGACAGGGGATACATGGTCACACAGAGCCACAGACTGGTTTTGGTTGGAAGGGACCTTAAAGATCACCTCATTCCAACCCCCTGCCATGGGCAGGAACACCTTCCACTAGACCAGGTTGCTCAGAGCCCCATCTCACCTGTCCTTAAAACACTTCTAGGGATGGAGCATCCACAACTTGGAAATGCTACAACTGGAGTTTCAAAACACCATATTCAGGCAGAGGATTTTGTTTTGTTGATGCATACATTTATAGACAGTTTTTATACATACACAAGCATGTATTTTTCAGTTTTCATGCATTTCTCCCCACCCTTGAGGTATCACTGCAGATTTGTTGTTAGTACTGTATCTTTGCTAGCAGAGTTCAGTTAATAATTTTCTCATATTCTAATGAAATTAAAAAGAAGAACTTTGTTTCCACTAACACACAACACGTGATTTCCTTATGCAAACCAGTCACATATGAATTTAAAACATTTCCTGTTTCAATCCACTGATTACTACTGTGACACCTACTCAGAAAAGCAAACAATGCACCATCTCTGATGCTTGCTTCATCTCCACAAGGTAAACAAAACCCAACATTAAAGTCCAGCAGATCCTCCCCACCAGGATACTCTAAACCCCGTGTACAACTTTAAAAACACCATCCACAATCAGCTTCATTTATCAAAATATTTAGTATTTCACATGTAAGTACTTTGCATATTTTAAACATTAAGAAGCACATTAACATTCTGTTGTATCATCTATGAACCTTCAGACACAGAAGCTAGTTTGGCAACAGAAGTATTTATGTGTAGCTTAGTACACTCAGCTTCCCTGAGCATGAATCCTCAAACTAAGTGAGCTGGATGAGCCAGTGCAGCAGGAAAAAAATACTGCCCTTTCCAGAGACAACACTGCTCTCACCCCTTTTAGACCAAAGACCAGAACTACTAAACTCTCCTGAGCCTGTTGCTCTTTCCTTGTTCGAGAAAGACTGATGACATTTAACAGGGTTAAGTTTAAACCTGCATATTGGCTTTAGTTATTCCAATGCCCATGTTGTCTTTTCTTTTCCCCCTTGCTTTCACTCTTTCTGTCAGCTTCAGAGAAATAGATCCTGTAATCCATATGTACCACTCCTGAATAAATTCTGGGACAGACATCAGAGCTGATGTCCCAGTCACACTTAAACCAGCAGTTTCAGTGAATTAACTGAACTTAGTAAGAAGCATAAACAGAGTTTATTTCACTAAAATACTAAAAATTCATTCTTAGAAAAATCATGATGGAGACCTGATATCTGATAAAAACCAAAGGTTTTGACACAGTAACTGACTTCCTTATATAAAAATTCAACAGTTATTTAACCAAGACAGACCACAGATTAAGCTTTCTATATAGGAGTATTCTCTACAAAGGACTATAAGAGAAACACAGTTTTCCCCCCCAGTTATGTAACATTACCAAGATACAGTCCAAACATAATAAAGGTTACAAATAAACACTCCAATGTCAGGAAAGTAAGGGCTGAGCCATGTCATAACACTAATCCAGAAATGAGTCACTGTTAGAGATGGGGATGGTCTCCAAGTCCCCCATTTCTAATTCCTCCTCTTACTCACCCAAGCCAATCCACATCATCACTATTGAGACACAGGCAAACCCATACAGCTGCTGAAATCACAGATGCCAGGAGCTGCAAAGATTCACCATCACTAGATTACACTGTAATTAAGTGCAGCTAAGTAAATTATATTTCTGTAGTATTTTGTTCTTGAGAAAGAACACTTGAGAAAGTCAGTTTCACAAGTTCAGCTGCACCAGCTCCCAGCACATGGATTTGCCATGTCCAGGTTTAAGCAGTCAGATGCTGCTGGCATGAGTGGAAACAGAGTAGTCCTCAGCAGTTTTGTTAATATGATGCCCTACTAAAAAAAGAAAGCTGGGAAGCCTACTTCCAGAATTTCATACCTAGACTCACGAATCAGAGGTATATTTAGGTCAGAAAAGACCTTCAAGATCTTGAATGAGTCCAACTGCTCAGTGATCCAAACCTGAGATTGCCAAGCCCACTGCTAGCCCTTGCACCTCCATCTGTAATCCTGACCCAGCTCCTGGTGCAGACTGCACGGTCAGGAAAGATGGAAGAGGTGCCATACATTCCAATTAAGTCAGACAGCACTTAGCACATGGAAGTTAACAGGGTGCTGCAAACAGTGGGAGTACTCAAGCATCCTGCAAGATGCTGAGCTGTGACTAATAGCCTGCCTGCTCTCCAACAGCAGCTATTTCCTGCTTCTCTGAGGGAGCAGTTCCACATGCACATCAACACCAAAAATGAGCAAGCCTGTCTTAGCTGTTGCATGAGTATCTTTTTAGAATTGCCTACTTCACTTCCTGAAATACTTAATATATGTATGGGTTTTAATTGCTGACAGTTTTAAATATGATGCTACATAAAAAGACAAACTATCAGCGAGATTGACACTCATTTGTAAGTGTGGGATAACACATCGACAAGAGTTGATGCAACTTGCAGCTGATTTTGTTCAACAAGTTTTAATGCATCTGAACTCCATTAAATCATAGCCAGGAGGTCAGTATGAAAATATCCAGTACAATATTGTGCTTTAGTGAATTACCTAGTTCATGCTGTACCCAGGGCTGCCAAAAGACTTCTTTGAGACACATAAAAATCAGTCTTTGTCACAAAAAAATACAGGAATGTAGAGATATGGCAAAAGTAGGAAAAGCGTGACCACAGGTATGGAAAAGAGCTGACTCATGCAGTAGTTCAGCAAAAAAGCCTTATAATGACTCTATATAAAAAGTCACTGACACAGCCTCTGCCATCTTTAAGCCTGCCCTCCCTATGAGCAGTAACAGTACATCTTTTCAAAGTGGCACACAAAAGACAGACTACCAGAAATTGAGGCATTTTGATGTTAACATGATCAAAGATATGTATACTTTTATTATGCAAAAGGAAAGAATTGCAATGGCCTATGTAACTTCAGGGAAGCTTTTATCACTATTCTATTCCAAGCAGCCTCCTTTAAAAATTAACTGGAAATTTAGAAGATTATGCAAAGGTTTGCACAGATTAAGTCTTTCCTACTACCAAGGCTATTTAGAGCAAAAAATCCCAAACCTATTCCACTTAAAACACACAATCACTTTGTAAAGTCACAGCCATAACAAGCAGCTTTGACAAATCCACAGCTTATCTCAAACAACAGAGCACAGAAACCATCCAGCAATTTTTTAATATGTTCTATCACTTTCAACAGTTTCAAAACAAAACTAGATTAGTAGTGTAATGTAAGCACTTAATTCTCATTATGTTGGTATGTTTTTAAAGACTGGTGAGAGAAACATCCTCTCTCCATATTGAGAAGTCTAAACCTGACATTCTAAAGCAATAAGAAAACTCAGACTGACAGGTTGTCTTAGGTTAGACAGTTGCTCTTGAGTTTTAACAAAAACTGTAAGCACAAAGGCATGTCTCTTCTAAACAAAAGCAAAAAACATGGCAATTACTTCTGAAGTATCAAAATAGTGGTCAGATTGAAATACACTGCCTCTACCAGCAACAGAAGTCTACTACCTGTTATCAAGAAATGGTAACAGAAATGATGAGACTAATCACATAACACTGTTGAGATCTTCATATTCAATTGCCTCACAGCAACATAAATTATTCTGGGTAGTCATATCTACATGTAATTGGCAAAGACCACTCTGTGTAAGGGGAAGAAGTTTCTTTGTTGCTCCAAAGACAAGAAATTTGACTTAAAAAGGAACAAAGATAATCTACTGCTCATTCATGCATGAAGAAAAGCAACAAGATGGGGAAATTCTTTACCAAAACAGGTTTAAAATTTTAAATATCCTATTCTGGAGGCCAAAATGGTTCTATACAAGATTAGTCTTTTAAAAGATGACAAAAAATCCTACTTTATAATCTGCTAACTTTAGGAAAGTCTGATAATGAATTCATTATCATATTACACATACCAACATTTTATGAAAACAAAATGAAATTTCAATAAGAAAATACGAAAACAAAAATTATGTTCCCCATAGCAGATCTAGTGAAAGCAAAGTAACCTGCTTCCAAAAGCCCCGAATATTATGCTATAAAATTTGCAATTTAAGCTTGCTTTATACATAGACCCACTCTAATTAAGGCGCAAACCCACTGAATAAAGGGAGAACGTGGTTCAGATCCCAAGATCAACATCAGAGGTCTATTGCCAGGAGACAGAATAAACACCAGGGCATTTCAGAGACTCTGGAAAGAGGGGGCTCACCTTCATGTCTGGAGGAGCAGCACCCCTTTACGCGAAAGGAGCTAGAAAACAAACGGATTTAAAACTTTCTACAGACAGCCGTTTCCAAACCCGCAACTCGATGGCAGCTTTTGGAGGAGCCGGCTGCGCGCTCAGCCCCGGCCGGGCTGGCCAAGGAAGGCTCCTGCTCCCAGTCTTACCTTCGATGTTCAGCTCGAAACAGACGTGGCAGAAGGAGAGCGTTTCCTTCTCGGTGCCCAGCTTGCAGACGCTGCAGATGTTGTCATCGTCCAAGTCGATGCTCACGAACTGCTCCTCGTTCATAGTGCCCTGGGGAGGGGGACGGCGGCGACAAGGGACGGGAGGGTTACTGCGGGAGCCACCCGGGCGCAGGTCCGCGCCGCTGAGGGGGAGGGCCCCGGACCGGGGGCGGGAGCGTCCCGTCAAAGTTTTCCCTTCAGAGAAACTGAGGCCAGGCCGCACAGCGGGGCCGCACGGACCGAGACTTCCCCCTTCCCGAAGGCTGCGCCGTCCCATCCCGTCCCGCTCCCCAGCAACTCCATCACCAGCTCCACCATCGCTGCCCCCTCCCTCCCTTCCTTCCTCCCTCCTCTCTCCGCGCGCCATCGGCGCGGACGCCCCGCCACCGCCCGTACCGCGATATCCCCGGCTCTGCCCGGTCCCCTACCGCTAATCCTACCCCGATCCCGAATCCCAGCCCCGATCCCGAATCCCAGCCCCGTCCCCTCTCACCGCCGCCCGTCCCGGCCGCGCTCCGCTTTGTCCGCCCTCCCGCGCCGCCGCCGCCGGAGCTCTCGGCGCCGG
>WBNO01009282.1:26860-159546 GCA_013400575.1 Peucedramus taeniatus
CGGGCGGGGTGCGCGCGGGCGGGCGGCGCTCCTGTCGCGACTGGCGCTGCCCGGCGCGACTCACCCCGAGCGAGCCTGCCCCGGTGACAATGACCCTGAGCGCGCCCGGCATCCCGGGCGACAAGGTTTTGTTAGAGGTGGGGGCTAAAAAAAAAAAATGTACAGTGATGGAATATCGATTCCGTTCAGGAACCGATATTAAAACCCGGCCAGGGCTCTGCTGGCGCTCTGAATCGCAGATTCTGGGTATGCTTGGAAGGGACCTTAGAGGGTCATTGGTCCCACCTCCCTGCCCAGGCAGGGTCATCCCAGAGCACATGGCACAGGATTTTGTCCAGACACTTCTGGAATATTTCCAGAGAGGAGACTCCACAGCCTCTCTGGGCAACCTGTTCCAGCATGTGTTCACTTGCACAGTAAAGTTCTTCCTCAAGTTTAGGAGGAACTTCCTGGGCGCCAGTTTTTGCCCATTGCCTCTTTTTCTGTTGGTTGGCAACACTGGGAAGAGGTCGATCCTTTTGTCTGAGGAATTTCCACAATTGACGGAAATTACGTACAGCACATTCCTACATGTCAAAGTGGGATTATTTATGGGAGAGCTAAGTAATCTTCCAGAAGCTCCTGTGTTGAAACACATCTCTGCAGTTTTGATTGTTTCTTTCACTGTGTTTCTTGGGGTGTTTTCTTTGATTTTATAAAAAAAAAAGATAAATGCCTGTGATGCCGTCCAGTGGTGTCTGGACAAGCTCAAGAAGTGGCCCATGGGAATCTCGTAATGGTTGACAAGATTAAATCCAAGGTGCTGCACCTGGTCCAGGCAACCCCAGTACCAATCCAGGCTGGAGATTAACAGATCCAGACCAGCTCTGGGGAGAATTTGGGGGTGCTGGTGGGTGAGAGGCTGGACATGCCCTGGCCATTGGGAGCCCAGAGCCCCCCGTGTGCTGGGCTCATCCAAAGCCCCGTGGGCAGCAGGGCAGGGAGGGGATTCTGCCCCTCTGCCCCGCTCTGCTGAGACCCCACCTGCAGGGCTGCATCCAGCTCTGGGCTCCCAGCACAGGAAGGACAGGGACCTGCTGGAGCCAGGCCAGAGGAGGCACCAAGGTGATCAGAGGGATGGAGCAGCTCTGCTGTGAGGAAAGGCTGGGAGAACTGGGATTGTTCAGCCTGGAAAAGAGAAGGCTTTGGGGTGACCTAATTGCAGTTTTCCCAAAGGCAGCCTACAATAAAGATGGAGACTATTTACAAGGGTCTGGAGTGCCAGGATAAGGGGGAATGGCTTCAAACTGACTGAGACTAGATTTAGATTAGATATAATCAAAAAATTCTTTACTGTGAAAGTGGTGTGGTACTGTAACAGGTTTCCTGGAGAAGTTGTGGATGTTCCATCCCTGGAAGTGTTCAAGGCCAGTTTGGATTGGGGTTTGAGCAATCTGGTCTAGTGTGAGGTGTCCCTGCATGGGTGGAACTAGAAAATCATTAAGGTCCCTTCCAACCCAGGCCATTCTATGATTATATGATTTTCTAAAAAATAAGAAGTCCTGCACTGTGCTGGGGTTCCATCCTTTACCGCTCTTAGGCAGCAAGTTGACTTTAGATTTGCTTCTGTTGGAGGATGATGGAGCATGTTTCATCACAGAGCTTGCTGGAATCTTCCTCAAATTGTTTCTGCCACAAGCTGAGAACTGGGTCTGGGAGAGGGGATGCATTTTCTTCTTTCCATGTCATCTCCTTTTTTGATGAAGGGTAGCAAAGAAGCGACACCTTGGCTTCATTGCAGAAGAAATATTAAGACAGAAAAAGGCACATCAGCCTGGGTTGAAAGATTTAGAAACATAAAGAGAGACTGGACAAATGATGGTAGAGCTTTATAAAATCTATAATTATTGAAGTATTTTCCCCTCCAGAATGTCTATTGAGTCTCAACAGCTCATTGCCACGGTGCAGCAGCAGCTGCTGTGAAATCCAAGGGCAAAAAAGTCATGAATCTTGTTAATAAATGACATGTGGGAGACAGTATGGCTCTTGGTAGCTGAGCTGCTTTTCTTGTCAAATATTGCTCTGAAATATAGAGGTCATTGCAGTAAAAATAGTGAAGGAGAACTAATGTTTCAGGCATAAATTTCTGAAACAAAGCTAGCAAGATGAAGATTGTGAAATTGTAGCTGCTGCCCATGGTGTGGTTTATATGTATTCATACACATTTGTATTTCCTCCCTTGGTTTATCAGTGCATGTGATTCTAGCTAACAGTTTACTTACACTGGAAAATTATTTTAGTAGGAAACAAATCTGTTCTGTCTTTCTATGTTTCTTTTTCCCTACTGAGTTTGCATTTTCTTACCAGGGAGGCTTTGGCAGTGATCGTGTTTCAGTAATTCCCACTGCTTCACCTTCCCCCAGCTGCTTGGTCATGTTCCCACACTGTTTTCTCTTGGTGTTTCTGTGTTTGTGAGGTGACACAAGGGACTGGATCGCTGGTTTAAAGGAAGAGAGTTAATTCTACCTCAGGCTGATTCACTGTGGTTCACAGTGCAGCCCTACAAGCACTGGGGGAAGGCAGCTGAAGAGCTAATGCACAGATAACAATGAGTACTCTGGACACTGTATCATAAAATCATAGCCTGAGCTTCATCAGGGTTTTCCCACCAAAGTTTTGGAAAGGAAAGCTTGTGGCAGTGTTTTTTAGACATACTGAATTCCAGTTTTGTGAGCAAAGATTTAGGAGTTCTAAAGCTAAAAGGCATTTTTGCTAAAAAATACAGTGTTAAACAGGAATCCAGGGGGAGGTGGGGCAAAATACTGCAGTGGAGATTCCCAGTGGAGACCACAAACAATATTGACACAGCCCAAATGAATGTGTCTGTGCAGGTTTGTATATTGAAAGAGACTCGAGAAATTAGAGAAGTTTGTCAAAAGTCTGAATGTTAAACTCAGACTAGGTGAAGTAGGTCTGCCTCCCAGAAAATTAAGTAACATACTGAAATCAGCCTGAGTTCTTTGTCTGCCCTCTCTGCTCTCTCCCTTCTGCTCTCCCCTGGGCTTGGGGATATTTTTCCCCTTGGTAGGTCAGGCGACTGTGGCTTTTCCAGGCACCCTGGCAGATCTTCGTGTTCCTCAGGCATTTCTGTCTGCAGTTAATAAACACATGCAATTTCTCCAACTCATCTGTTTTGCTTTTTTTTTTTTTTTTTTTTTTTTTTTTTTTTTTTTTGTTCTGGTGGATTTTTTCCCTAGTTTCTTTTACTTGTTGCTGTCTGTTTTTTTTACACATCTTTTGTTCTTGTGTTCTCCGACCTTTCCTAGTTTATTTTATCTTTTACCCCTGGAAGACAAGTATAGATAGGAATGATTTGTGTTCCCACATCTGCTGTCCCCTATCCTGTTCCCACTTGTCTATTTTGTGACCTGTTATCTCTTCTTATTCTCCCAGTCCTCTTTCAACTTTATTCAGTGTGCAACCTTTACTATAATGTCCTATTTAAAATCTTTATTGACTGGTCTTTGCCCCCTTAGTGTGTGGCATAAAACCTAATTGAAAAGGGGTAGTTCCACATTTCCTATCCCTGCTGTTTCCTTTGTGTTGGATCTGGTGATCCCATGGCTGCTGCAAGGTGAAATGAGTCACTGAGGTGATACAAAAGAGAAGAAAACAAAATTAAAGAGAAAAATCAAAGTCTTTCTTCACGAGCTCATTGAAATGTCTCTATATTCAGCTATATCAGTGCTAGATGCAGGCTTTTTGGGGTGGGAATGCAACTGACCTTTCAGCAGCTTGAAATTTCATCAGACTTGATGTAACCACTAATTTTATATCTTGCTTCTAGTCCTTCTGTTCCTTCATCCAGTCCCTTTGCTTCATCTTCCCTCCAGGCCCTGATCTCATGATCCTCTTTTTTGGCAGCAGTGCTGTCTGAAGTATTCAAAATTTCTACCCATTTTCCACCCTGGTCTATTTAGGGTTTGTCAGGGATATGTGCTGAAAAGTAACCAGCATCTGTCAGATTCCTGTCCAGTTTCCTGTATGACTGCCCAGACCCTCAAGAGAGTAATAGTAGTGTCAATTTAAGCCAACTGCCTGAATACCTGGGTAAAGGCACCCCAAGTCTTTCTTCTCCTGCCTTTTTCTGGTTTTCTTTTCTTCTCCTTGTAACTGTTTTTCTCCTGTCCCTTTCCTCCATGTCTCTCCAGTTCTGCCAGATGAAACCGCACAGTTTCTCCACTGCTCTTTCTGTAAAACACCCCTGTCTGAGCTTCAGCACACCACCAGACTTTATCTCTTATCTCTTCTTTTTGTTCCCGAGCTCAATGAACTGTATGCCTTCATTAAGATATCCTCCTGTGCAAGTTTAGTTCTGTTCATTAATCAGTGACAGAAGATCTAGGGCTGCTCAGAACTCTCAGTAAACTCAGCACTGGACTTGAAGAGACGCCGCGGAGAAAAATTTCAAAAGCTTAGCATAATACCACTGGTCTGATTCACAGATGTCATCTCAGCAAAGCAGTTAGAAAAGGATAGGTTACTCATTGGTTTTTGGCTTCATGACTGGCCTCTGAAATGAAATACCAAGCTAGTGTGGAAAGGCATTCCTTGCAAAGTCATGTCCTGTATTTTTTGAGGTTAGAAAAACAAATCTGCTACTCATATAATAGGCCACAAAATGAAGGAAGCTGAGCCAACCTAAAATTACATGAAAGTCACAGCAAACAAGGGTGGAGCAACAATTTGTGTCTTATAAACAAAGGCTTCTAGCAGGTTGCTGGCTACAGTGGATCAGAGACATGATCGATGGGTATGTGTGTATTCAAACAAGTCATGAATAGTCATGAATGAGAGACAGACGAGGGGAGTGACTTCTATACCTTCACACTGGTAAAAGGCTTTCTAGTAACTAGTTTATCCTGATTTTCCATTCAGAACAACACAAGATTTCCTAATCCTAACAAGATTTCATTGATTAATTGTAATGATGAAATAGCACTTAACTTCTAAGTGGTGTTTATGCATTACTTTTTCATCCGTAGATTTAGATATCCCTTACAATGCCTCTTGTCCCTCTAAAGGTCAACAGTGCTCTTTAAAGCTCTTTTGACTTCTTTTTCCAAGGTTAATGGAATGTGTTGTCCACTGCCACAGCCTTGTTTCTGGCACAGCCTCATTTTCCTTCTTGATCATCACAACAATCCACGAAGTTGTGGATGTCTGCAAGTCACAGAAAGTGCTGTCCCAAGCTGAGCATGCCTTCCTCCTGCCCAGATCTCAGCCCTCCACTTCTACCTGAATCTCCCTTGATGTCTCAGTATCATCTGACAATTCAAGTCATTCTATCATTTCCAAAATCAAGATTTCATATTGGCTTTTGTGTTTTGTCCAGTGTGCCTTCTAATTCTTGGCTATTTCTCTTAAAGCATCTGATTATTGTTAAATGCTTTTAATCAGGATCTGTAATACATCCCCTGAAGTCCTCATGTCTGTGAGCCTGTCTCTAGGTCTCTTATCCATGATTTTGGCATTGACTCATATCTTACTCTGGTGATTCACAGCTCTTCCCCTCTGTTGCTGGTACAGCATTTCATGCCCAGTTAAAATCAGTACCTTTTTGCCACTTCCTTGAGGGCAGCTACCACAGCTTATTCTTGGCACAGTACATTCAGGTCCTGTTTTTTTGCTGTCACAAACCTCTCTTTCTCTCTCTTTGTATGTAAATGCCTCACTGCCCTTCCAGCCATTTAGGTCTTTAAATTGAATAGAATGATGCTTCAAGTTGTAGCTTTCATATTTTCCAGATTCTGTACAGCATTAGTATATAACTCTGAGCTTCATATAAAGTGGTAACAAGTTCTCCTCACAGTTTAGTTAGACAAAACAATCCTTTTCCAGCCTGAGAGCCAAGGACAACATTGCAGCTTCAGGCCTAAAAAGTGTAAACAACAGTGAATTGAGGAGAGCAGTCTGGGAGGATGGGACTTCATAACCTGAAGCTGTAATTGAACAATTAACCCCAGTATGGAAATGGACCAAATCTTAAAAAAATGTGAAAACATGTGACCCCTCATCCATCTTGGGAGGCCAGGCTCTTGCCCAAGGCCTTTGAAGGCCTTTTAACAAACACTGACTTTATTCCATTAACACTGTCTAACCTCTGTTCTAGGTAGCCTCTCAAGGCATCAGATCTTGCAGTCTCTGTGGAGCTATACATGAGCAATGTGCCTATAGTATTTTATTTCTTCCTACATATCAATTAAGAAATTCAGCCTTGTTGACTGTCCCAGTGTCCCTGTCACTTCACACCCCAGCTGTTACCAACTTCTCTGTGCGTCTCCTGCGACTTCCACTGTGTTCTCCAGAAGCTCATTCAGAATTGCACTGTGAGGATTACCTTCCTTGCTGACATAATGTCTATGTCTTTCTTCTGGCTTTCTGGTTCATCAGCATGAAAGGCAAGCTCATTATCCTCTTCAAAGTTTCTGAACAATTGACTCTGCAATGGCTCAGCGTTATTGTCGCATTGAGCACAGCTCTCTGTCAGTAACACTTGTCCTCACTGTCTCATTAGCTGTTTCTCACACAACCACCTCTGGCCTTTTTACAAAGTACCTCCTCCTTTGCTGGAAGTTCCTCACAAACTTCAAAGGAATTAGTTTGTGCTGTTGTCTCACCCAAGATTTATTTCTGCATCATTGCCCAGAGCAGAATGTGTAAAATGCAGTCATTGTGCTCTGTACCCTCCATTCTCTTCACCAGTTTTACTCCTCCTATTTTTGCAACCTACAAATTCTAGTCTTCTTTTTATTACATACACTAATACAGTTCTTAACAAGCCTTGCAGCCACCAAACTGTGGTCTTCTGAAAATCATCTAAGGTAATATGGTAGTCTCACTTTGCTTGAGTAAAAGTTTTGTAAAAGTTTTGGCTAATTGTTAATACTATTACGTGACAAATTTTGGGAAGAGCCAAAGTGCCACTGGCTCCTTAAATGTGAGGGCCACTGAGTAGCACAGAAAGCCCTGATTTTTGATAAGGAGAATCTTTGTAATAATATGTTGTAACAACATCAATACAGCCTTATGAAATATCCATATACACCTACAGCATTACGAAAGTTCTGTGGTCTTTAATGGCTTTCCACGTGTTGAAATATCAACATGAAAAGGACACAATAAGGTAGTTACCTGTATGAGAGAGCAGAGAGATGTGTATCACTACCTAATATACTGATTAAGGAGTGGCTTCTGAAGCATGTTGGTGTTTCAGTATCTTGGCAAATGCTCTATACTTTCCTAGAGAACTGGCAGCATGAGCTGTGCTATTGGAATACTGAGTATGCTGTCCTCATACTACAGTCTTCTGTAGCAGCAAATGCAAGGAAAAAAGCATCCTCATACTACTGTCCTCACAATTTCTTTCTAATCCTAAACTGTTCTTTAACAGGGTATCAGAAGGGCCTGATCCATTGCATGGTTCCTTCCCCTATTCATTTCCCAGAGTAAAATTTCAATAGATTAAAAAAAAAAAAAAAGGAAAAATCAGATACCTGTGTAAAATTGCATGACAAACTAAAAACCTTTAGTGAAAGCTGTCAAAAATGAGTACCCCCTTCTCTTTCAATTATGTTGTTTGAATTATTTCTTCTCTATCCTCTGTATTTGGTGATAATGATCCTCCAATGTGATGGTAAGGCTTGCCTCAAGAAACACATACCCACTTGAAGTATGTGAATTTTTCACTACAACACCAACTCCAGTTACTGCTTCAACACAGTTATCCTCTTTGGAAACTCATTTAACCAGTGACACTGCTGCTCTTTATGCATCTTGTTGCTGTCCCTGTTTATGTGTTTATGCACACACACACATTTACAAGTTACAGCTTCAACAAAAAGAGTCGACAGGGCATCAGAGGGGATGTACTTGCAGAAGCAAGCACCAATATGAGTTTGTACTTGTGTGGATGGTGAACCCACCATAATATTCTGGCCACTGACTTTCTCTGTTGCAAATGCTTTTCCTATGTGTTTATGTGGAGACAGTTTCACTGTAGCGTGGATCTTGTTGTCCCTGTGTGCAGGTTATTGCCTTAGCCCTGCCCTCCAGCTCTGGTGGGTGTGTTTGGGTGTATTTGCATCAACCGTTGTCTTGGTTTGAAAGACAGGTACCTGCCAGCAAAAGCTGGAATCTCCCTTTGAATAGAGAATGTAAACCCCCTCCCTCAGATTATTATAATTTTGCAATTGTAGGCTCTCAGGCAAAGATTTTGGAGTGAGAATAACAGTTCTTTACTAGGAATATTAGACAAAGCAAAGACAAATACAAATGTAATAGCACTAAGAGACAAGCAAAAAACAAAGAAGCAACAAAACCTCAGAAAATGCCCTGACAGAGTCAGGGATGTGACCTGACACCCTGGGTATCAGGGAGGTGAAAGCAGTCCAGATGAAATCCTCCTTGAGCAGTAAATGCAGTTTCTATGAAGTGAAATAGTCCTGTATGAAAGTCCAATGGTGAAGAAAAATGTGTTCAGTCTTCCTCTGGAGAGAAATCCAGTAGAGAGAGAGAAAACAAGCAGGGTCCCCTGGTACTCCAGTCCTTTCGGAGCGGTGTCCTCGGACCAAACTGCTGCTCACTGCTGTTCCACCCGGAGAAACCTGCTGCCTCCTTTGTTTAAGTCAAGTATCCATAAAGTACCCAGCAATCAGTTACCTAGCAAACCATCAGGAAAAAATTCCACAAACACAAAAGAAACAGATCCAACCCCCAACAACCGTACATCCAGAAACTGCATCAGCGGGAGGAAGAGTTAGTGCCATACCAGGGTGTTAAAAGAGACCATTACTAATCCAGCCTCGATGTCTAAACACTGGAGAAAATTAAAAATGTGTCAGAATGTAGGCTGTCAATTTTAGAATCACCTGGGCATGACCCACTGCAATATTTGCAATTACACTCTCAGCTGGGGCTGGCTGAGGCAGGAAGGTACCACAGGAGATTGCCTGGTCCAACCCCTGCTCAGAGCAGGTCAGCCAGAGCAGGTTGCTCAGGGCTGTGTCTGCCTGGATTTTCAATACCTTCAAGGCTGCAGACTGCTTGGCCTCTTTGGGCACCCTGTGCCAGTGTCCAACCACCCTCACAGTAAAAAGGTTTTCCTTATGTTTCAGTGAAATTTCCCATATTTCCCTTAGTACCCACTGCCTCTCTTCTTGTTGGTGAATACCACTGTGAGCAGCCTGGCTCCCTCCTCTTCAGTCCCTTCATCAGGTCTTTTTTACACACTGAAGAGATCCCTCAGAGCCTTCTCTGCTCCAGGCTGGACATTCCCAGCTGTCTGTGTCTCTTTGTAGGACGAATGCCTTCAGTCATTGAGGCACTCACAGGCTGTCTGCAGTGGCACTACACCTCTGCTGCAGTGGAGAGCCCAGTGCCTGACCCAGCCCTCCAGGGCGTTGATATTCTCACCTGGGCTGAGGAGAGGGGAAGGATTACTTTCCTTGACCTGCTGGTAACACTCTGCTTAATCCAGCTCAGGAGGCTGTTGGCCTTCTGTACAGCAAGGGCACTTTTCTGGATTATGTCCCACTTGCCCACCAGAGACCTCAGCTCCTTTTCTACAAAGGAGAATCTCCTTTTCTGTTTTCCAGCCAGATGGTTCCAGCCTGTCCTGGTGCATGGAGTTATCCCTCCTTGGGTTCAGGATTTTACACTTCTGTGTCAAACTTTGAACACCAGCTCATTTCTCCAGCCTGTCAAGGGCCATCTGAAGGGCAGCTCACCCCTCCCAGTTTCGTGCCAGTAGCAGGCTGGCTGAAGACACGCTGTCCCATCATCCAGGTGGCTGTTGAAGATGTTAAGTGGTCTCGGCTCTGCATCAGCCCCTGGGCTGCACCTTTAGGGATTGGTTTCCAGCTGAACTAACAGCTGCTGATCACAACTTTTTGAGGCCAGTTCCATCAGTTTTCAGTCCACCTCATGTACTTTTATCTAGTCCTTGTACCACCAGTTTCTCTACAAGGATATTATCACAGACAGTGTTGAAAGCTTTGTTAAAGTCAAGATAAAGAACACCACTGCTTGTACCTCATCCTCTCAACTAGTTATTTTATGGAAGAAGGCTTTCATGTCATGTGGCATGATTTTCCTTTCATAAATCCTTGCTGGTCCTAGTCACCTTCTTGTCCTTCATGTGCTTGCAAATGATTTCCAGGATTATAGGTCTCATCCTCTTCACAGATATCAAGGTGAGGCTGACCAGCCTGTAGCTCTCCTTCATGCACCTTTTGGCCCTTCTTGAAGATAGGGGTGACATTTGCTTTTTTCCAGTCCTCAGAAACCCCTCCTGATTGCCATAGTCTTTCAAAGATGATGGAGAGTGGCCTCACAGTGACATTGTCCAGTTCCATCAGCAGTCATGGGTTGGTCCCATCAGGTATCAGGGCTTTGGGTATGTTCAAGTTGTTAATATACTCCCTAACTGATTCTCCCCCAATGAGGGTTAAGTCCTCATTGCTCCAGACTTTTCCACTAGTCCCAGGTCTCATGGGCCTGTGATTTCTGTAGGCTGGTTTTTACTGGTCGTCAAAGGCATTCCATACCATGGCCTTTTCCATGTCCACCCCTTGCCCTGTTAAGTAGTGAGCTCCCATTTTTCCTGTAGAAGCTCTTGCTGCCCTTCACATCCTTCACCAGACTCAACAACCTGTTGTTTGTTGGGTTTCCTGACCCTATCCCTGGACATACCAGATTCCTGACTATCTTGATTCCATTTATCAGCCTCTGGAAAATGCAAGTGGTGCTCCATGCAGCTGCCCAACATACATGTTGTCTCTAATAAACTTAATGAGAAGCAAAGGCTGTGTTTAGTTGTGTCTTTTTACTTCATTAAAATTAAAATGACATGTCACCCTATGTGCTGGCCGAGCCTTAATCTCCAAAGAGTGCCAGTTAGTATTAGGCTCACTATTGACAGTGGCCTAGTTTCCATTGATAGAGTCATTAAAAGTTTTAGTCTGCAAAGTCAGGAAAAAGTGGTGGCTGATAGTCCTGATCAGAAATAAGGGGAAAAGAAAAAAAGCTCAAACCCAACCTGTTTTGTTAATCCATCCATGTACATGAAAACTGCACAGCAGGATTGGGGAACTAATCCCATTTCAAATCAGATGCCTGCTGGTTCTATTTAATGAGCATTATGTCTGTTTCCTTTTTAACCCTAAAATATCTTAATTCATATAACAGCATTCTGCTTTTTAAAAAGTTATTATATTTTTATCAATTCTGTTAAGGTATTTGCTTCTATGGCTGGACCAAAGATGGATTGCTAACTACAGTCTTTACTGCCAAACCACACACTGAACTCCATTCATATGGAAATATCTGGAAAATAGAATTGGCACAGGGGCCTGTGAGCATTAGCACTAATGAAATTTCCTACAGATTTGTACCTTGTGAGTAAACTCTGGTGTGTAGGAAGAAATAAAGTTATGGGAGATTGTCTTTGAGCTGAGACATTAAAAACATCTTTCTCTTCACAAATCTTTAGTACTCAATAAATATTTTATACCCTCACACTGTACTCTTTTCCTGTGTAGATGCTCTGTCAAGATCTCTTCACCCTATATGCTCACTTTCATTAAATTTGCAAAAAAAATATTGTGACTTTTGTCTCACTCCCAAATAAACCTAAAATTGGAGGAAGATCTAAAACCAATTAGCAGAGGTTAAGGAGGGGCATTTTTCATTCCCCTCTGCCAAAGGCCATGTCAGCATAATGAGTGAGTATGTCATGTACCATTTTAATTCAGCAATGTTTGTATCACTTGATTGCAATGCTTCCACAGAGCCCAGGATAATGAAGAAATAATGATCCAATTCTATTGATTATCAATATTAGCTAGATATTATTCTCATAGCTATATAGTGATATTAGGGGAAATAAAAGTATATTTATGTAAATTTTATTATTCAGTGTAGACATCAGCTATTATCCTAGTACTCTTTATTTTCTCAGCATCTACTATATCAATTTTTTGTCTGCTTCATAATGCCTGGGGAAAAAAAATCTTCATTCCCCAAAATATCTTTATCTTGGATGATGTCTAGAAATTTGTTAAAATTATATAGAACATGTTACAATGGGTAGAGACTTAATTTAAAAGTACATATACGTACGCATATGCATATACATATACATATACATATACATATACATATACATATACATATGCAGGTGTCCATATAAGGGAATGCCTGCAGTAATAATTTGTTCAATTCTCTTCAGCCTAGACATCCTCATCATCCTCTGTTCATTTATTTGTTTAGTTTTCAAGCCAGGGCAGCTTATTCATGAACACAAGCAGTCTAAAGAGTTCCCTCAATAGCAAAATACTTGCAGTAGCATATTTGCAAAATACCTGATGTCATGAATAGGAAACTTGTGACATTAAAGATAAGGTAAAAAGGCTGTGTATTCAGTCACTTCACCACACAATTTTAAGCTGACCAATTTTTATATTTTTCATGCATTTCAGACTTTGCATCATGGGATCAGTGACTTACATAAAGGAATTTATCATCATCCCAAATCTTCCTAATTTTCCATGTAGTTTGAAGGATTCTGCCTTCTTCTGTGCAACAGCTTAAAGGGCAAAATGTGTTTTGGATGGATGAAACAAAAGCTTTGCAATTCTCCCTTTTACTGTGATACTTGTCGTAACATTGAGAAAAGAATACAAGTTTGCAAATGATGGGCTGTCAGGATTATCAGAAGACTTAGAGGTGGCTGGAGCTACAGGAGATTTCCACCTGTAAATGTATGTGAGGTATGAAGTCATGTTTCAGTAAAGAGGATCTGCACTCCGTGGAGCAGGGCAGTGAGAGGACAGACGCCACGGCGGCAGCGCGGCAGTGCTGACCTACTTGAGCAGGCTGTGCACTAACCAGCATGCAGCTCTGGCTCCTTTTCAGCAAAACAGCGTGTGACCTCCCCAACTGGAGTGTAATTTGAAACATTAAATGACTAGACATATCTTTTGGCAATGCAGTTATTAACTTTTGACTTTATCTCCAGCCCAAAGGCCTCCTTTTACATCACAGTGATGCAATGACTACTAATTGAAAGTCAATTTTCTGCCAGCCAAGGACACAACCAAGGCTGCAAAAAGCAGACACAAATGTGCAGAGGGGAGATATTATCATTATTTCTCCCTCTGACTCCCTCACTCTAACTGCCATCTCTCTTTGCCAGTCTTGCTCTCTCCCATCTGCCCACACATAAAAAACCTTTAAAGCACTGCTTCATTGGGAAGGAAAAAAGTGGAATGATGTATTCTGGCTATAAGGAATGGTCTTGCTATGAGAAACTGTTAGAAATTTATTCCTTAGTATGGAAATTTATTCCTTAGTCCTTTCGAAGGAAAAGGTAACAACTGTCTTGATGGAATCTTGAGCAAAGTCTGAATGAAACTTCTCTTGCTTTTCAGTGCAGGTTTGCTTAGATCCTGTTTACATTCAGAAGACATACAGGATTTAGAACTAACATTTCACAAGTCTGCCAAATGCTCTGTCAGCTTTAAATATTTTGTTTAGTGTTTTTTAAAAAAACTGGTTCACTCATTCTCCTGATATCCTTCCTGATATATTTGTCACAGGCACATTTTTGTACCAGCTATAAAAATCCTAGCAGAGGAAGATTGTTGACCTAGAGGTTTTCTGGATCTTAAGCATTTAGAAATCTCTTTCATAAGCAGAATTAAATTATTGCTGAGTGTAGGAGACACCAAGGTAGCATGTTTCTCTTTTGAGTTGCAGAAGGTTTTGCAGATAGCATGATCCTAAATGCAGCTCACATTGGAAAAAGCACCCAAGAGACATTATTGCCAAAATCTGGAGGGAGCTGCCTGGCTGAATAGAGGCAGAAGCAACTAAAATGATTAGAACATGGTTGGAAGGACTAGGAAGATACAGCTGGAAGAAAGTGCAAATCATAGTCTGCTATTGGGAAGTGACTCCTCTCATGAGTATCCCAAATTTTGGTGCTCCCCTGTAGTTACACAGCTCACTCACATAAAACTTCATTAATTCAACTAAAGGATTCCTAGTCATTTCAGTGGGTTTTGGCTCAAAGGGTCCATTCAGATGTTGTACTTCTCAGTTTTCCATAAGGTGTCTCACTTGGATGTATAGAAACTTCTTGTTTCTTGCTGAAAATCAGTTGGATACTCAGTCAATATGCTAATGTAGAAAACATGGCCAAATCCAGAAAACTGAAAATTGTACAAAATACAATGAATAGTGATATCCAAAGCTGCTATATAGCTTTAGCAGTCACAAACCTGATTGATATATTTTCTAAGTTATGGAGAGCTCCAGACCCTCTTCCACACCTCAGTAGTGTCATTCTGGCACATCTTTACATTTAAGAGCATGAGTGAGGCTTGAGGGTATTTTGTGTTTCATCACTTTCTCATCTCATGACTATGTTTTGCTCTTTATTGTTACAGAACTTGTTACAGAACACCTGATGTTGAAGTTCAGCAAGTCAAGTGTTAACATCCAAAGAAGCCTGCCTGACTTGCATGCTGATATTAGTGAAGCTGTGAATTGTGTCATATTAGCCTCATTCATTTCCCATATGCTTACTCTCATTTTCCCCTTTAGAAGCTGCAACTTCACTTTCTGTCTTCATTTGTATGCCCAAAATGCAGCAAACTTAATTACCAATTATAACCTTGCTCATTAAAAGGCTAAATCAACTGGAAACAATGCTAAAAAGTGTTTCCCTTGAGGAGAACTGAAGGCTTTGTGTTAATTTACTTCACATATTTTGTTTTGTATAAAGCACTGTGTAACTTACAAGTTAATCTCCCCAAATGATGTTAATTTTAAATCGAGACGACATGTGCCCACTCGTGGGATGACAGCCTGAGGAACCTGCCTTGTCCTCCTCCTTCAACTCTGACCTGCCCTGCAAAATTATCTCTCCCTGGGAAGCTCTTAGTGGAGCACCAGAGCACCCAGGTCTGCCAGCAGCTTTTTATTTATGGCCACCTTTTCCTTCTTTATTTTTTAACTGCCTGACTTGTGCTGTTTTCTTGACTTTGGAAGTCCCTTGAGAGTTTCTTCTAAATGCAATTTCTTCCATTGTAGGAAATGAGAACTCCATAAACTTCCAGGTGGGTTTCAGGGGACCCATGGAAGGTGTAACAGTTGTTTGGGTTGATATACTAGTGATTGCCACATAACATTCCTCCAATCAATACTGCAAAACTCTCAGACATTCTTTAGCTCCTGAGTGAATTTACAGTTCCTGGTGACAATCCTCATTACTGCAATAAAGACCAGTGGAACTGGAAGAAAAGAAAACTGGGTTTGGAAAGCTGCCACTATTATTTATGGAATATTTGCAGGCTATAATTCATTAGCTATCTGGAGCATGTCACCCTCTGTTTATGGCAGATGTAAGACATGTTTTTCAGCTGTTCTTTTCTTTTTTGCAAAGCAAAAACTATAAGGTATTGAAAATTGTGCGCTTTTTAAATAAAAATAACAGAAAGTAAAGCAAATATTTGGAACTAGCGATGAACTCAGTGCATTTACACTGCCTTTAGCTCAAGCTTCAGCAGAACCTTAGATTGTAGTGGTTGTTGTGTGCCCCACACTTTTTGGCAACCTATGTTTTCCATACAGAACCACCTGTACCTATCCCTTAGCTCCTTTTAAAAATAAAAAGTTGTAACCCTGCTTCCATCCTGGGAAAAAAGTGCGCAAAGCATTTGCAGCCCCCTCAACTTGTGTGGTTCATATAGGTTTTTAGCTTCTGATTTAAGGAAACATCCTCTTTCATACACCTAGAAATGAGTAAACACAACCTCATAATAAGACCACGATGTTACACTGTGTTTAGCATTCACTCTGGTTTGTCCCTTTTGATTATATGACCTAGAAGTGTTTTATGGATGACCACTCTGGCTCTGATGGATAAATAAGCAAAAGTTTTGTAATTTTTCCAGGCAGAATTGTGATTTTTCCCTATGCGTCCCTTTTCCTATTAATTCTACCATCCTTTCTCTAAAAGTATGAAGGTAAGCTTTTGTTCTGTTCAGCTTGTAGCAGGAAGGCCTGAAGGGATGTGATTGCTCTTTTTAAGTACACTGAGCAAATGAATGGGATGGAAAAACCTCCAACACTGAAGAATGGTGGGGATATAGAAACAAATGTGTATAAGCTGGCACAGTTCATCTTGAAACCTAGCAAAATTATCTAGTAATCAGGAAAAATAAGATTCTTGAAGCAGTGTGATGAGAAATCTAGACAGCTTTCACATGGGAGTTTCTAGAGTTTAATAGTTTGATTAATATCTGTGAGAACACCATGTTGGATTAAGTGACTGAAATTTTCTATTATTGTCTTAATTCTGAGGTCCTTTGTCCTTAATATCATCATGGAAGGTCATGAACCTGTTGGAGCCAGGCCAGAGGAGGTCACCAACTTGATCAGAGGGATGGAGCATCTCTGCTGTGAGGAAAAGCTGAGAGAACTGGGATTGCTCAGCCTGGAAAAGAGAAGGCTCTGGGGTTACCTAATTGTGGCCTTCCAGTCCCTGAAGGGAGCCCACAGGAAGGATGGAGAGAGACTATTTACAAGGGTCTGGAGTGACAGGGCAAAGGTGAATGGCCTCAAACTGACAGAAAGTAGGTTTAGATTAGAGATTAGGAAGACATTCATCCCTTTAAGGGTGGTGAGGGCCTGGCACAGGTTTCCCAGAGAAGCTGTGGCTGCCCCATCCCCAGGAGTGTTCAAGATCAGGTTGGATGGAGCTTGGAGCAACCTGGGGAAGGTGTCTCTGCCCATGGCAGGGGGTTGGAACAAAATGATCTTTGAAGTCCCTTCCAGGCCAGGCCATTTGATGATTCTGTGATCATGGTGTACACATATGAAACACACAAATGGAGATGAAGCTATGGTGCAGCCAAGATATGTTTCCCTTTCACCAGTTTTTCACATTTCAGCTTCCCTTTCTTCATGACACCTGACATTTTTATTTAGTTCACAGTTCCTGGGATGTATAAGACATTGTTTTTTCTTTTAGCTACAGGGCAGGCTTACAAATCCCTGTTAAGAGCAGGAGTGCACTGCACTGAAAAACTGGCAGGCAAGAAAAAAATGATTTGGAACTTCTGAAGGTACCTAGATGGGGATTTTCTCACAAAGATCTAGATAGTGGCTTGAAACATTGGTTTTGGGGGAATTTCCTCCCTGGCAGTTACCAAGGGAGATTACTCATGGGAAGAGCTGGTGCTTTTGGAAGCACTGTGGTAGAAATTCACATTTGTGCACCTCTTACATTACACTGCAGATGATGGTGTGGCTCAGTAGTCATCTTCTGGTCTTATATTTTTTAGCATGTATCCATGCCATGAAAGTTCTGCACAGAGTGTTTCAATATGCTTCAAAGGACACATTACAGGGGTTTTGCAGCAACACTAGCATTTCTGTCACCCATGCCCCACTCTGCAGTGGATGGATCATCTTAATGCCTAGTGATTCCTATAAGCTTTTTGCTTCACGGTGCTCAGCACCTTGAGTGAGGATTAAATTCTGAGAGCACAGCAGGTGTGTCCCTAAGTTTAGCTGCTCTATTTATAGTGTTTTCCTGTAAGCATAACACTGCAATTGTCACTCACACTGTCTTCCTCCAGTTCTGCATGGCACCAGGTTAGGGACGTAATAAAGATCCTTTTATGAATATGGCCTTCTTGGAGAAATGAAAATTAATTGCTTAAGTGCCATCACAGAAAAAAAAACTTATTATGAAGGGAATTTAAAGTAAATGGTCATCAGGAAATTCTGAGCTGAATTTTAATGTAGCAATGCATTTTATTTGTTAATTTCTACTTTACAGTGATAAATTTACATCACTGCCTGTGAAAATGATATAAAATTGTATATGTACAAATTTATATAGACATTTTATGCACAACTCAGTGACCAAAAATAAGAGCACCAGAGAAGAGATTATTGCATTTCAAAATCAGTCATTAACTTCCCCTTAACTGCCCTGTAATTGGTAGCATAAGTTACAGGAGTACACAGACCAGTGCAAATATTTATTTTGTTCTGAAGCTGTTCTGAAGTGCAGACTGTAGTAAATAATTTTGGGGCAAAGAACTGCAGCAAGAGACAAGAAAATCCAAATCTTATTTCAATTAATGTTTTATGTATGGGAAATGTTAACAGTGGTGTGGTTAGTGATACCTATTTGCTAAAGAAATTCTTGTGGATCCCTGGAAGCAGCTTTGTTGTTGTGCACTGTGCTTTAGTTCTGCAGCAGACACAGGTGATGGAGGGAAAGTCAGCAGAAAACAGCAGAGGTCAAAACAGGAAATCATCTGTGCACAGACCATGTCCTTGCTCTTTGAGGAACCTTTACAACACTTTAGCAGTGTGAAAAAACATTAGTAAAAATGGAAATAGGCTTTGTTTTTTCAAATAATTTGCTGCTTAAGGAGGGTGATAGTCTATTGGTTTAGATAAGGTGACATTTTGAAGACTTTCTTCACAGTAGAAGTGCAGAAATCTAATCTGCTGGTTTAGATAAAAACATAGATTTTGGAGCACCACTTTATAAGAGGGAATTAAGATTGCAGCTAATTCTACTGCAGCTAAATTAAAGAAAATGCAGGGCCCTGTCTTTTAAAACAGAAGCTCACTCCATTTTTTCCCCTGGTGGTGACATAACATTTACATTTCCACAGATAATGAACTAGGTCTTTCAGTGAACCAGCCCCACAGGAGACTCATTCCCAAATCTAAAGTGTTATTTTTCTTTCCATCTACTCCATGTAGAGCTTGAGGTAATCTGTTCTTAATGTCTTAAGAGGATCACTGTTTCTTGAAAGCAAATGCACTTTTCATTGTCTTCTTTAAACAGAAAAGATCTTATTACTACCTGTCATGACTTCTTTGCTGTAGTTGCTATTACCACTTTTAATTGGTAATTCACCAGTTTTAGAGATGAGGTTTTTGAGTCCATAAAACTGCAGGGAGCCTGCTCTTAGCCTAAATGGGTCTTCTGAGGATACAGGAAGACTCAACAATGTTATTCACATCTCACAAAAGGCCATGGAAAGACATGTCTATTACTTTTAAACATTTTCACAGTCAACTGCTCCTTCCCACAACTATGTTTATTTCTTATTAGTCCTTAAATACATTCCAGGTAGGAAATTAAATAAGTGCCAAGGAAACAAGCAGCTTTTTTCTGCCAGGGATCTCTCACTGAGCAGTTCCCTTGCCTCATCTTCCTAAAGTGTTTGTGCTACTGCTTTAGTCTTTGCAAAGGATTTGCATAAAAATCCATATTAAGGGCCAACAGATCTGTTTCTCAGTTGTGGAAATGGGATCAGTAGGATGCAGTTGCAATGCCCTCCAAATTCAAAGCTCTCTTCAAGGGCTGAGCCTCTGGGGAGTGTTTTGTCCATGGCTTTTGCATGGTGGTGCCTCCCTTTGGAATACCCACCTGGCAGTACCCAAGGTGCTGGACCATGATATTGAGAGGGCCTGGAGTTACAAGGGCCTGGAGTGACAGGATAAGGGGCAATGGCTTCAAACTGACAGAGAGGAGGTTTAGAGTAGATATGAAGAAGAAATTCTTCCCTGTGAGGGTGGTGAGGCCCTGGCACAGGTTTCCCAGAGAAGCTGTGACTGCCCCATCCCTGGAAGTGTTCAAGGCCAGGCTGGATGGAGCTTGGAGCAGCCTGGGATAGTGGAAGGTGTTGCTGCCCATGGCAGGGGGTTGGAATGAGATGATCTTGGAGGTCCCTTCCAAGCCAGGCCGTTTGATAATTCTGTACATCAAAGGGAAGATCCCACTGCCTCATGTGGAGCAGAAAGCAGTCAGTGAGTGCTGTGGATCAGCCACAGAAGGGCTAAACACAGCTCAGGCAATGGCACCTTGAGCTGGGTGTCTGGGTGTGAAAAAAAGCCAGGCTCACTGGCTGTGGAAGTTATGGGGATTGGCACACTGGGAGAGGAAGGTCAGCTGCTGTTTTGAGTGTGATCATGGGATGCACATGCTCTTACATGTGCTGCAGTGTTTTGCTGTGTTTCCAAACTCCTCTAAACACACCTGAGCCCCCACAGCTTTTTCTGGGCTGCAGTAGCCTGCCTGCAGTCCTGAAGCACTCCAGGGACAGCTCAGGGCTTCTCCTGCTGTCTCTTCCCTGTCATCCTGCATCCCTCTGCAACGTGGGCCATCTTTCAGGCTCAGACATGACCCATTTGGTCCAGGTTATAAAGGAACATGTGAAAAATGGATCATAGAATCATAGAATTTCTTTAATTGGAAGAGATCCATGAGAATCATCAAAGTTCAACTCCTGGCCCTGCACAGGACAGCCCAAGAGTCCCACCATGTGCTGAGAGCATTTTCCAAAGGCTTCTTGAATTCTGTCAGGTTTGATGCTGTGACCACTTCCCTGGGGAGCCTGTTCCAGTGTTCAATCACCCTCTCGGTGAAAAATTTTTTCCTAATATCCAATCTAAACCTCCCCTGACACAGCTTCAGGCCATTCCCTTGGGTCCTGTCACTGATCACCAGAGAGAAGAGATCAGTGCCTGCACCTCCTCCCCTCCTAAGGAAGCTGCAAACCTCAGTGAGGTCTCCCCTCAATCTTCTCTTCTCCAGGCTGAACAAACCAAGAGACTTCAGCTGCTCCTTGTATAAATCCAGGAAGTTGGACTGAGTGGGGGCCCAGCAAATTCTGCTCTTTCCATGGGAAGTCTGAAATGTTTTGTGGCACCTCTGTGAAACCAGGGAGCAGCACCTGCAGGTGAAACAAAGGAACACTGCTGACTGGGAACCTGCAAACACTAAATGTAAGGAAAAGTGAGGAGAAGGGCTTTCTGGCTGTTTTATGTCTCATTTCCACGCCTCTGAGACCTCTGTTAGACATAGTTTTCTCTTTTTTACTCAGGTTGGCTTCCTACCTATGCCAACATTTTAAATGCTGGTGTTGTTTTTTTTTTTTTTTCCCTACAGAAAGACACAAATGAAAGATATATGGAACAAATGAAAGTACAGAACTATGGTAAAGCAAACAGACAATTTGCAAAGGAAATTAACTGTGTTGTTGGGGTGTTCGATAAAGAAGGATGCAGGACATGCTTTATAGTGTAAAAAGAAAGGATTGATTTTGGTTTATTTTGTGTGTTTTCTTTTATAGGGTTTTTAAGAACATCTCTTGTTTATCCTTAATTGGCCAGTAACAAGTTGTTACTCTGTATGATTGGTTACTCAAATCCTCGGTGCACGTGCTGGGAAAAGTTGTTTGTGAAAGACAATTTTTATTTTTTTATCTAAAGGCGTAAAAACAGTTTATATAGGTGGTTAGTGTTTATCACCGTTTTAGAATTCTTTCTCAGGGAAAGTAGGTTGTTTTCCTTCTTTTTCTCAGGAAAAACAAGTTGCCTTTTACCGCTGCAGAGCTGTTCTCACAAAGAGCTGTCAGCTTTCTCACAGTTTCTGTTGGCTCCAGCCAGGATTCAGTTTGTAGGCTTTTGGCTGTTTCACTACTACAAACTGCTTCCTTTTCTCCACCTTACCTTGTTCTCTAAAGACAAAAGTTTTCAGTGATTGTACTGCAGTGTAGTAGCTTGGTAAAAACTGCTAGTAACTGGCCACAGGATTTGTATTGATTATTTGTACTGATTTGTACTGTGATTTTGCAAGATCTCAGGATGAAGACTTGTCAGATTAATTTAGTTTAAACTTGTCTTGGCCTGCCTGGAGATTAGTTTACATGTATTTTAGATGCAACAGCAGCTTTTCTAATGACCAGGTGGTTGTGTGTGCCCATGCTTTTTTGTCCTTGTTTGTCTTTCTAGGGTATGACTGCATTTTTATCTAGATAGTAGAACCACAGAATATCCTGAGTTGGAAGAGACCCATCAGGATCAAAAGTCCAGCTCCTGGCCCTGTGTGGGACGGCCCAAGAATCCCACCATGTACCTGAGAGCATTGTCCAAAGCTCAAACATATTTTCATTTACAATATCAACTATATGGATTTAATTTTATGTAACCCCTTGTTGTTTTTTTCCCCTAAGATCAAGGACCTTTCAATATAATGGAGTCATTGACTTGTATCCTTTGATTTCAGTGACTTCATACTCATTCCATAACATTTGTTTAGGATTCACTTCTAAAGAAGACTAATGATGGGGGGAGGACATTTCTTTAGTAAATCTGAAAGTACTTTTCAGCAAGGATGTTAGAGAAAAGAATATCTTTTGAAGTGGCGATGAATGCCCCAGTTACTATAATTTTTGTAATTACTTTTTTTCTCTTTTGAAATTGAAGTATAATAATTGCAACTTCTCACCGAAATAGTGGGAAGAGAAAAATTTCCTACTGAGGATAAACCTTCCTCATACAGCCACAGCATGACCTCACAGCCCAGAAGTCTGAGGGCAGGATTTTTCTGTGGTATTGGAAATATCACTAGAAGTGTTTTTAACCTTATGCCTGTGCAGGAATGAAAGTCACTTAGGGGACATTTAGGTCTTAGTGTTGATTAGAAGCCTTCTGCAGGACTGTAGGAGTGGTCCTTAATCCCCTACAAGGATAATGAGCCCTATCTCTCTGATGGGTTCAACAGCAGCAGGCTTAGGCCCAGAGTCCCTTGGCAGAGAGAGATACTAAATTGATTTCTGTACTTATGTCAAATAACCTTGTTTGATTCCAGTGGGGATAATTTTTCATTCAAGCAAAGATCTTGGCTTGAATGCAAATGTTCCTTCAGAGGCATCTGATGAATAAAAGCACAATGATCATACACAGCTTAGTTTGTTTATTGTTAATCATCTCATAGATGATATGTGTGAGATATGTGAATCTGGCCTGACTTGTTCTCATGCAAGGACACCACCATTGAAAAAATGATGCAAATGGAAGCAGAGCTTGATCCAACTATACACAGAATTATTTTGTACTGTGTAGGACTTTTGGAGCATGCCACTCTTGGGGTTGAGCATTGGTCACTTGCTGCAGACATAACTAAATTACATCCTGGCCATTCAGGTACATTATTTCAGCACTGTGAGCTACCTTGCAGCACATTTCAGTTAATGGTAGTCTGGAGAGAAATGCAAGACCTCTGTAGAAAAGATTAACTATTGTATACCTGACAGCAAAGGCAAAGTGCCTTTTCTGCAGTATCAGATCTCATAAGAGAGGATATGTTAGAGCATACAGGAATGTGATAAAGCTACATTCTAGGGAAGTACCTGTCTGTGCCCAGCTTAAAAAAGAATGATAAATGTCTTTCTTTTAGAGCCATTCCAAATCTCCTGGTAAAAATGCACTATTGCTAAGAATATATTCATCAATATTTATAAGGAGCAGGAATATGTTAGACTGGGAGAACCTAAGGATCTGGATTTCTGGCCTTTTCTTCTCTAGCCATATAAGTTCATCTAATAAAACATGGCTTCTTCTTTGTGTCATTATTATTATCATCATCATCATCATCATCATTAGTAGCGCTGATGCCTTAATTTTAGCTTCCATATTTTCCAGATTCTGTACTGCCTTAGTGTGTTACTCTGAGCTTCATATAAAGTGTTAGCAAGTTCTCATCACAGTCTAGTTAGACAAAACAATCCTTTTCTAAGAGAGAGCCAAGGACACTTGCAGCTTCAGGCACAAAAAAGTATAAACAACAGCAAACTGAAAAGAGCAATCTGGGAGGATGGGACTTCATAACCTGAAGCTGTAATAACACAACCCCAATATGTAAAACTTATAAAAGTGTGAAAACTCATGATCAGTTGTCTATCTTGGGTCCATCTTGGGCAGAGCCACGTCCAGGCTCTTGTACTGCCCAAATTGAATCCTTTGAAGGCCTTTTAATAAATACCTACTTTATTCCTTTAACTCTGTCTAGCCTCTGTTCCAGGTCAGCCCCTCCAGGCATCAGTTCTATTATGACTTCAAGCAAGTTAAAAGCTAGAAACATAAAAGTGCAGCTGACTGTACTGTGCATAGTTGTGCTACATATAACTTTGGGGGCACCTGGTCCCCCGCAGAAAAATCACAGTCCAGAGCTGGGATTTTAGGATTCCTCTGTGGTGCATGAGAAGAATTAAACATCCAGGGTGATATCAACACGTGCAGAGCATGAAAGAGACACAGAAAACACTGAAAAATGAGCAGGTCTGCACTTCTCTTTGCCTTAAACAATTTATTCTGTGTTTCATGGGTCTAATTCTTCCTGTTCCAGCTCTCACCAAGGTCTCTGCTTTATGAAGAGGAGACTATTATGGAAAGTGTGTGTAAGGAGACAGATACAATTAAGTTTATTTTGACTAGTAGTCCAACAGCATGTTACTATCTCACATTTAGTCTGGGATGCTTATTTCCACAATACTGCCAAACCTTTGGCAGTGTTATCGCTTAGCTAGATGATCTTAGGGTATTTTCCATCCTCTAGGATTCTACAATACTAGGATTTTGTAATTTAAAAGGTGCTGCTCTGTTAATAGGTGGAAAACAAAATGTATAGCTTTTTCCTATCAATGACACAAGAGATTTTGAACCCTTCTGAGACAGGAACAGCTAAAACATCTTTTGTTTGGCTGGGGGCTTGGGGAGTTGTTTGGTTTGTTTTTTGTTTATTTTTCATAACCCACCATTTGTATGCAGATGATATCGTGCACAGGAGAGCAGAGACTACTTCTCACGATCGGATGTGTTCTGCCTGTCAAGTTTCCCTCTGAAATGTGCCTTCCTAGCTGTTTTTGGCGGGGTTTGTCCCGGCGGCGGCAGCGGGAGGCTGGGCCCGCAGGAGGGCAGCAGGACACCGCGCTCGGCAGGAGGAGCCTCCCTGCTCCCGAGCATCTCGAAAATCTTGACATTTCCCAGGCCCTTTTATACATTCTGCTGGCCGCATATAGCTTTTGTGTCCGGATCTTTCAGCGTCAGCTTTGTAATAGTCCTGGTTAGTGATGGGCTGGGTGGAGGTGGGTTCATTTAGGGCGATTTGGGCATGTTTGGATACGGTTTTTTTTACACATAAAGCCAACACATTTCTGCAAAATCTGCTGTTTAGGTGGTTTTAAAAGGACTTAGTGGGAAAACTCTTCCCATGTATCTCCAATATAGTAGCAATTAAAAAAATTAACAAATTCAAAAGGATGTTCAACCTAGTGCTTGAGCAAGCAAACTGATATTGAATCAGTAGAACTTGTGATGATAGACACAGGAGGTGGTGAGATAAGGTCGTGAGAGCTGACCTACAGGTGATCCTTCCTCTTCTCCAGATTGCCTGATACTGATGACTGTCAGACCAGATAGATGTGAGATCTGATTTACTGGGGCAAATTCAGCATTCCTGATCCCAGGCCCATTTTATAATCTGCTTTAAGATGTTGCTGTAGTTTACAGAAGTGAAACAGTCCATAGGAATCAGGCTGAGTCATCCTAAAGTTTCTAGACAGTGTTGTACCTGTGCCAGTTAAAGAAAGGAGTTCCCCAAGTTATGGGGTGCATTCCAGAATGCTGAGGTTGTTTCTGCCTGGACAGGAGTGACCATAAAGAAGGTGGCTCTGGGGCTGTTCTTTCCTCTGCTCACATTCACTTCCTTCATTTTGAGCTACCAGGTCACCCTTGCTGGAACTGTGATTTATTTTTCAGCAGTAGAATGCTGTGCTTTGATACAAAATAATTCCTCCCTCCTCCTGTTTTTCTCTTTTTTTTTTTATTTTATTTTTTTTTTAATGCACATGCACTGGACAATATTTTGTGTTATTGCCACATTTAATATGTTTACCAGGAAAAAAATCCTGAGCTTTTCGAGCAAGTGCACTGAACATAGTGTTCCTGGCTGCTCTCCACCCCCTCAGTGTCTGATGCTGAAAATCAGCTACAGACCCTGGCTGTAGTCCTTCAGGTGAACATTTCAGCAGTATTAACACATCAAACTAAAAAAAAACCAAAAAAAAAAAAAAAAACAACAACAACCAAAAAAAAACCCAAAAACACAAAACCAAAAAAAAAACCAAAACAAAACAAAATAAAAAAACACAAACCAAATGTTTGACTTTTGACTTGCACAATATTTCCAAATAGGAATTAAGTCCCTAAATGCCTTTCAGGATGTAGTTTTTAAGGTGTATCTGTGCCGAATTTAAGAGCTATGCACAGATCATCAAACTGGTAATGATCAAGCTAATTTTGAAACAGGAAACAATCTAACTGAGTTCATTAGACTAAATACTTGCCCTAATGGATGCAATTAAAGAGCTTACAAGCCAGGCTAATACATCTGCCTGGCATTGTGTGGGGCACAGGCTGTGGAAGCATCTTTGCAGGCAGAGGCCATCTCAGAGTTCTGAGAGACTTGGTGTCTGTGCTCCATTGCCTCATGCTGATGGACCCTTGATGACCTAAGTTGGAGGATCCTGATTTTAGCATTGTTGCTTCACAGTCAACTCCCAAGTGTGATAAAACCCTCAGCCATTGCAGCACTGCTGGCTTTCCTTCATTATAAAACAGCTTTTCTGCATAGGTAGTTCAAAATCACCTAAAAACTGAACTTTCAAAATTAGTGTTTTTTTTTTGTGCTTTGGTGAGCAGACGACATGAACAAGAATGAAAATAGGAGAAAACATATGTAAGGAAGAGACATTTCATAGATGGCAGGGGGGCAAAATTAACATTATAATGAGTTGTGATTGGGAGTCTTGTTATACAATAGTATTTGAGAGAGACAATCACAGAACATAAATGTTGCTGAGCTGCCATGTAGTCTTCAGTTTTTTTCACCTGTTGTCCGCTTTATTTTTAACACCAAAACACAATTGATGCTAAATTTTTATTCTCTTACGATCAGAAAAGTAAGATCTTAAAAGTCAAGTAAAGTATGAGATAATGCAAGTTTGAGAAACTACATATAGAGCTGTGTAAACCTGCTGATGCTTTTGTATAAAAGGATAGCACCCCTAAAGTGAATGGTAGGAAGGTCCTTGAAAGTCAGGGGCTGCTGCTGAACGCTGTAAATGATTCTGGAGAAGGAAATGCCAAAAAATATTCCAGTAGGTCTGTGTGACCTAGTGACCAGGTTCTGAAGGGTAACTCAGTATCGAGAAGAAAGGAGCTGCAAATGAAGCCTGAAGCCCTCCCTGCCCACCCACCTGCCAGGGCTGGGGCTGTGCTGAGGTGCTAATTGAGTGTGAGCCTCCTGCCTGATGTGCTGGCACCAGAAAGGGGGAGAAATACTACACAGATGTATTTTGGATTTCGTTTAACCATCCTATTATTTTATGAGTTATGAGGAAGCATCGACATTTTTAATCTAAGGGAAAAATCCTCTCACATCTGCTAGGCATTTGTCATATGAATGAGAAAAGACAAATCTTTTCTTAGCAATAGCATGAAATCGCTTCTCCAGATTCCCTCCAGCTTTAAAAATAACTTTGTGCTACAAACACCGTCACATCAGACTTGGCATCAGCAAAATTCTATAAGAAAGGAAGGAAGATTTGGTCAAAAAAGGGTCACTTTTACCCCAAAGCACAGTTTCCTTCATAGTCTTTCTACTTTTAGTTACCAGAAAATAGGGAGAGGATAATCTTTTTCTATGAGATAAAGATAAATAAAGAGACTTCAGCCTACTCAGAACCATAAAAAGAACAGCAGGATATAAAAAAAAATTAAAATCCTTTTAATAGTCAATATTCATCAAGTGAACACATGTGCTACCTTTAAATATGTTCATATTGCTCATGATAGAGTATAGAAACAATTGTCCTTTACAAAAGTGCACAGATATTTCAAAAGATTCAGTTGCCAGCTATTTAAATGATTCTCCAAAAACATACACCCCAGAAAAAAACTGCCACTGTGAGACACAGTGAGTAACCTTCTACATGGTAGTTCTTGTTCAGGACCAGTGTACCTATAAACAATTCACATTTTCACCTCAAATTTAATGAATATTTTTAGGCAAATATTTGTGACTACTGTGCTCTTACTGCAGCAGGATTGTTTTTGTCATTGCTTTGCAGCATGATTTTCACAGTGTCATTCAGATATATTCTTTATCTGATAACATTTTGGGATTTTGGGTTAGGCTTCATTTTGAGTTAGGCTTCCTTTTAAGTTTTGGCTTCCAAATAAGAGAATCATAGAATCATAGAACTGCCCAGGTTGGAAGAAACCCTGAAATTTCCTCTGGTCCTAGCTTTCATGGGAAGGGATCTTCAATGAGAGCATCTAGCGCCCTGTCCACTCATATATTGGAAACCTGCAGTAATGGAGACTCTACCATGTCTTTGGGGAGGTGGTCCCAGTGGCTGACTGCATTAAAAATTCTGATATCATTCACTCCTTTGAACCCTCTCCAGTCTGTCCCTGTCTTTCTTAAACTGTGGGGACAGGGAGTGGACACAGTGGTGCAGGTGTGACCTGAGGGGTGCTGAGTGGGGTGGGATGATCCCATCTCTGCTGGCAGTGCCCCTGCAGGTGCAGCCCGGGATGTGTTTCACCTCTGTTGCTGCAGGGCTGAATCATCTGCAGCTTGCTGTCCACCAGGACCCAGGTCCTTTCAGCAAGGCTGTTCCCCAGGCACAGCTCCTAGGGCAGAATCCTTTCCCACCACTGGGCCACGCTCATTCTCCCAGACAGACCATCAGGCCCACCAAGACTCATTTTTCTGTCACTTCCATTTTTATAGTAGAGGCACATTGATAAACAGCAATCATTCAGCCAGCCCTTGCCAACTAATGTTAATTACATTTAAGATTAAGTATCATGAACTATTCCTTTATTTTAATTATAACTTTAATGGAAAAGTTGTACTGGTGATTTTATTGCCTTTATTATTTACTTTAAGTCACTCACTTTGATATACATTGCAGCTGTCTGTTTCATTTATTAATTTCCCATGCTCCTTTCTTTTATGCTTTTTTTTTACTGTTTTGGTTATCAGCTTTAATTGCTCACTGTTATAATGAAAACCAGCAAGTACCACAAAAAGATTTTGGGGTGTGGTGCTTGCTGTTGAAACATCTGACTGTTCTTATGTCCTCAAAAAAATTCATGGCTGTGAGACAAAATTTAATTGACCTTTAAAAGGTCCTGTTGAGGATTAACCTGCCCTGGATGGGGATGCTCAGATAAGTGAACCTTTCTCTTCTCCTCAACCTAGTTGTCTAACTCTGGGTGATCAGACATGGCTCCTGTTACAATTTTCTTCCTTTGGAATGTACTCTTAAATTTTTAATCATTTGATGTCAACCTTCCTTTGGAAGGAATAAAATTTTGGAGGTATATCATATTAACTTCAAAATTTTGAGCTCTTCTTGAAATCTGACTTTGTTTTGCTTTGGTCTTTTCTATAAGTAAAGTAGAAAAGGAAATAAGGATAATTAATCCAAATTTTTGTCAATATATACTATTAATTTTAAATTGCAAGGGAATTGACTGAAGTAGGTTTATAAGTCATAAATTATCTGACTCTCAAGAGTACAAAAGTGTAAGTCTGGACTGCAGAGGAGTACAGTCTATAATGCTCCAAGCATTCTGCAAGAAAAACTCTGATCTTTTATTTACAATTACAATATCAAAGGCAAATTTTCACCCTATTTCCTATTGTAACAATTATATATATATATATATATATGCACTTTAGCCTAAAAATACTTCTGTTGGACTGGATATAAGAAAAGGAGGCAGTTTCTTGCTGAAAGGTAGGAATCATCTAATAGTTTCATGTCATCACTTGTGCCTGGAGATATACACATTATTTTCATGTTCTTTTAATGATATTGAATATATAAAAATCATAACCAGGTGAGAATTATTGCCTTGCTTCCATCTGGAAAGCATAAGATATTATTTAATTTAAGAAACTTACTGATACTACTTTCATTTTTTACTTCCCTCCTACCATTATGGATATATTGACTTTTACAATGCAACATTGTATTAAGCTTGGATTTGAGTTTACTGTCATAATGTACAAATTTCCGACAATAAAAATGAAGATATGAGATAATATTTAGGAATCCATTAAAAATGTGCCATTTGTATGGCCCAAAGTGAGAAACAGTGTTCTTGGCATCCAGGTTTTCCATCAATAGTTTTATGTAAGAACATTGACAGGCAATGTGATGCCTTCTGGTTTTGAGCTGAAGCATGTGCTGAACGAAGCCATTTAGTTGCCTTTATAGCTTTGCCTGACCAGTGGAACAAAAGGGACCTAAAAAGATATTTACATGTCCTACAAATACTGTGGTGGGCTGGAACAGTGACTCTACTGAGCTGCAGGGAGAACATCACTAGGACCCTATTCCAGAGGAGGCAGAGAGACACAGTCTTCACTCCTGGAAACATGACATTAAAAGTACCAGAGACTGCTGGATCCTTTTCTGTAGAAGACTTTCATTGATAGTGTAAATATTAAGTGAGTACTGCAATAATTTTTTGGATCTCACACTCTTCAATTAGGATAACAATGAGAGAGCAAATAATAGAATAAATATTGGAGATGGGAATGTCAGCTTGGTATTGGCACAAATTTAAAACAAAATTAGGACTATTCAACTCAGGTATATTACATTGAAGTCATTGTATAACTGAGAATTAATGGGCTTGAGAAGGTAAGAGTTATGCTAATGCAGGACCCTTAACTAAAGTATAATGATGTTTTCTAATCCTGAAGTGTCTGGAATAACGAAGGGCTGCATTTTTGCACGATGCCAATAAAATTTGTCTGCCACAGGATGAAACAAAAGGGCAAACAAAAGGTGCAAAGCCTAATGGGATAATGTTGGAAGGTTCTGGTAGATGGAGGGACCCAAATCAGGTATACCTGGTGCTTTGTATTGGAAATAAGCCCTTGGGGTGTGTATTTCCCAAATATCCTCCATTCTCTGGGAGAGTGCCAGCTGACAAAGGCTGAGCTAGGGAGCACACAGACAGGGAGCAGTCTGGATAATCTGGATAATCGCAGGCCAGAGCTTCAACCTGGGACTGTACTAGTACAGACATAGCCTAAGGGTCTGATTAGCTCAAAATAAATCTCTCTGGTGTGTTGAATTTGCAAGCTGAAGTAGGCCAGATGACTTTAAGAAATGCTGTGATATCACAGAAATGTAAGTGATGTCTTGGGTGTTTTCAGATCTCCTTCCGTGTATTCAGTTGTTGATTAATTTTTCTGCTTAGTACTAGTAAGTTTTAGTTTGCATCCTCAGGGATGCTGCAAAATATGTATGCAGTTGGTGCTCTTGTGGCTTAACTGTGTGCTGTGTTGTGGTGGAAAAGGGAATAGATAATGCAAATGGATTTCCCAGTCTTGAGCCTCTAAACACTGACATTGTCTGATCCAGAGCAGGCCCTTGAACCCCCATCCTAATTTACTTTTCTTGCCATTTGGCTTTTGCCTATATGCATGACAGAACTTCTCTTCTGTATTCAGTCTGATCTGTAACAATTTCTTAGAAATCTGGGAACTCTGATGCTGCTTCTTTTCTTGGGAGATGGTGTGAAGGAGCAATTTGAGAAAGCGTCATGAAAGAGGTATATTTGAAACAAACTAATTCTGGGTAAAAGAAAGGATTAAAGAAAATGATCTGAATGATTTTCAGGCTGGTGATTACATGAAACTACCCTGTTCTGTCTCAGCGTTTTTGCTTCAATTTTTATGGGAACAGAGGCGACAAAAGAAAGAGTGCAAATTGCAAGAACCAATTTTTCCGAATACTTTAAGAGCAAAGAGAAATGTCTGCAGTAATGCTTCTTGCAGAGAGGAAGGGAAGAGAAAACTAAAAAGCATGTCTATAACTATGGTAGAATGGTCCACATTTACTGGTGAACATATTGAATTGGTATCACAGTCTAATTTTCACTCCCTTGAAAGTAATTAACCTATAAACTCATTGTGGTTATAGAGACAAGAAGAGCTAAGACTTAAATACATCCCATTCTTAGAGCCTTTTATTTCATTTTCCTCCCCACCTTTTGATTTTATCTACAAAGCACTTAAAAGCTCATCTGCAAAGCATTTAAGAGCCTCTATTATGATAGCTTAAGTAGTCTTTCACTGGCTCTGTGCAAGGAGTGAATTCATTTGCTATTGGTGCTAGGCCCAGAGATGTGCAGAAGTTCTTGAAGCCTGAGGAAACCTACTGCTTGCAAGAAAAATCAAATGGAAAACCCTTCCATGCCCAGCTTCCACGGGAAGAGAAGTCCTTGGCTGTAAGAAAACCCAGCCCCTTGCTATCTAAACATCATTCATCATTTTTAGTGGGTCTGCCTCTGTGATAATTTGAGTCACATTCTTTCATCTGAGCGTCCTTTAGTATAACTCATGGCATCCAGAAGTGTTTGGAATTTGCAGGTAATGGATCTGGAAGGCACTGACTGGTGCCCAGGCCTCTGCAAGCAGTGAGTGGATGGAAGGATCATGAGCAACACTGCTTTTGCTCAGACAGTAATGCTGAAAAGGACAAATACTATTTGCTTTGACTTAGCATTAGAGTCAGTATCTCTGACTCTATTAATTTTATTCAAAAAGTAAAAATTGATTTAGTAGGACAATCATATTGATTATAGACAAGAAGGTTTTGTTCCTCATCATTTCATGGAAAAGAAATCTCTCCAAGCAACCATCCCAACTCCTTCATTGCTAGGATTCAATTTTATGTCCTAACAGAATTTTCCTGTTTTAATGAAGGTATATTGCTTCTGTTGTCGTGCTCTAAAAGACAGAGAGCTGCAGTTTTCAAACAAATCCAGCTGGGTCTGGGTCTCAGAAAGCTTTTGACGTCGCAAGAATTTAGTCATTGAACCTGACTGAGCATAAGACCACTAAACCTAAATGTATGGAATGAAATTCAGACACCTTATAAGCACTCAATACTCTGACAGCCTTCCAATAATGAGACTTTTCTACTTGATTAAGTCAGAATCTTGCTATGAATCCTCTGCAATGGTTATGCTTTTTGCATTTCTTTTGTGTTACATATAAATGAAAAAAGGTCTGTATGTTTTATAAATTAAATATGAAGTCTACAGTCTCATGTTCCTCTTTCATGTCCATTTCTCAACAGATCCTTTCAATGAAGCCCTTGTTAATTTTGTGTTCTTCAAGTGCTTGTTTGCCCTATCTTTTGTTTTCCCTCCCCCCATATTAAGACCAAGAATAAAAGGGAATTACTGCTAAGCAGCATAATTAAAGTTTGATTGTCTGTAAATTTTGCTCTTGGTCTTTTGGGTACAGTGGAATTCTATGTACCTTTTTGCTGATCCTTGCTGTGACTGAACACATCTAACATCTACCAAAAATTATACATTTATGCACAAGAAAAATCTTTATTCTTGCATTACAAGGCACTGGAACTGACATCAAAACCATGAAATATGGCAAGAGACAACAAACCAATTTTAAGCTAATTTGACTATCATAACAAACTTCAGCTACACTTTTTGGATTGTATGGTGTGCAGCATTCAGCTGAATGGGATAAATGTCAGAGGTAGCTTGAGGCCCTGTCTCAGACCCCTTCCAGGGTAAAGGTACAGTATATATGTTCCCTGGTCCTCTGTGTCATCCTCCTTGTACCAGCACCATTAATATAAGTGGGTAAATATATATCTTGCACATCAAATGAAGTCACCAGGGACAACGGCCAGATGGGGTCTTAACTGAATAAACTCTTCCCATCCTATGACTTGAAATAAAGCAAAATAAACAGCAAAGGCTACTTAGGGCTTTCAGCTGGGATTCATCAACCTTACTTTAGCTTGTCCAGAAGTTAAACACCTGGCTGAAGATAGTTTTTCAGCCTGTTCAGGGCTAAAATGAATCACTGTCAGGAGGTACATGCACCTCCGGCAGGTGATTCATCCCTTGCCAAGGTAAGTATGTGATACAGATGTGATGAAGTGCTGCTGAGAGGTTCCTGACTTTCCACAGGCTCTCAAGGGAGCCCAGAGAATTCATGTTCTCTCATTTTCAGTGCACCTTTAGATGTCTAAAGTTAGTGAGATGAATCTCTGCCAAACTGGCTTAAGAAAGCACAGTAATGATATTAAATTGCACAGGATAACTCTTTTCCTATGAAACCCAGAGGTAACAAGAAAATGTGATGTTCACCAAGGTTTGTCTTTTGCAAAGACACTGGGCTCTGCAGGGAGCTGTTAAGCACCTCCATTCTCAGAGCTTCCAGGATCACCAAACCCAAATGAGCCAGAAATAAGCACAGCCTCAGAATCAAAATGATTCATCTATGCAATGCTCACAGTGGACAGGGGGGTTAAAGTAATAAAATCTCTATGGTTGTTGAAATGAGAAGAGAAATCTCTGTGTATTTCAGTCTCATTTATTAATCATTCACAATCCTTTAAAGTACTTTTATTCTACTTTTTTCTACTATTCCATGCTTAAGCAGAATGTAAAGGCATGTTCTTATGAAGAAAATTTGCTGAAATTAGACTAAGGGTATGATTTCCTACAGTTCACCTGAGTAAGGAAATGTGAAGTTAAGGTTGAAATGATGTAGTTGATGCCCTGTGTTCTGCTCAGGACTGAGGCTGTCTCGGGAGTGTTTCCCTTATTGACCACAATGGCTGTAAAGAGAGAGAAATAGTGAAAATGAACAATCAGTTACATATATGTAGACCTCATTCAACTTTCAGATACCTGTTTTCTGTCCTGTTACTATTATTCCCATTTGGAAACTGTTAATACTATTTTAACATGCTGTAAATTTTGGTACATACCCTTGAAATAAAAAAAAAAGAGTCATGTACATTGTCAGAGAATTCCCAAGCCCAGTCTACATGTAAGTTCAGATCAATTTGAACAAATATTATTAATGCAGCAAACAAAGATTTATTGAACTCATGAAGCTGAAAAGACCTGCTGCATTCTCCTGTGGTCTCTGGTGTCAAGCAGAGGTTATATTTGTCCAGCATTCTGCTGTCAAACATGCAGTCCAGCAGTATAATGCAGAAGGGGATGGTTTTGTCAATGGAACAGAATGAAAATCTTTGTTTCTTCACCAGCACAGAGAGCACTGAGATTGAATTCCTGTGAAAGACAATGGTTGATTTTTGTGACATTTTGATGAAAAAGCTGGTTGACATTTAAAAAAAGCCAACTATTTTCATTTTGGAAAATGATGTTTTATCTTGATTTATTAATCATCTTTTGGAAAGTGTGTCTTTTGAGAGGCACCCCATAACTGTTTGACTCAGCATATTTTCTCTTAAGTATATTCATTTAGCTTTGAATTTTTTTAAATGAAACTTAAAAATGGTTTGTCATTAGTGTCTATAACAATCCTGTCATAACAGTTGGAATGGCTGCTGTCACATATCTCCTCCTTTTTCTTCACTATGTGGTGCAGTTTTTCTTTTCCCTGTAGCTCCTGGATTTCATGGCATTCTAGCATGGACACTTCCCTTCACATCTACGCTTTTTAAGACAAAGCAGCCCATCCTTGTGGTGAGTGAACCTTCTGAGCAGCTGACACCAGCTTACAACCTGTCTTGTATTTCCAGCAAACAAAATCTGAGCCAGCCTCTTCAAACTGCAGCATTTTATGATCTTAATAATTTAATCACATCCTTTAAGCCTGAGTGGATCTGGAGTGGATAAATCAGAAAGAACAAATTGCTCCACTGTTTCTGAAAGGACAGCAGGGCACAAGTATGAGACAAATCCAAGCAATTCAGTTGGTATATTCATTTTCATATTGACAGGCCAAAAAACACTCAGGCTGTTTGCTGACACCTAGAGAGGGGGGTTTGTGATCTCTTTGCATCCTGCTCCTCAAGCCGTGTCCTTTGTATGGTCTCCAGTGACCTGAAAGCATCCATCACATCCCTGAGAGCTCAGCATCGTTCCCCTCTACATCAGTTTGCTGCACCCCTTGCTAACAGGACTACTTACAATTCAAAACATAAAATAATTCAAATCATAAGCATAAACTGCCTGAATGTTTGCTCATTCTTTATGTTTTTAGACCAAAGATGGTGGGGAGAAATGTTCTTTACAACAATGTTGTCACCCTGGGGTGACACAAGAAGGACACAGAGCAGCTCTGGTCAAAGCAAACTAAAAAACTCTTTATTAAAACATCTGACTCCATATATATATCTTTTTGAAATGCCAGTGTCATTGGAGGGTTACAGTGCCACCTGCTCAATGCCACTGGGCAACCCAACAGTCCATCAGGTTGCTCGTCCCCCATAAAGGAATGCAAAACAAGAAATTATTTACATAAAGTGCGTGAGAAAGTTCTGTGCAAAAATGCAAACATCACAAGGCTTAGTAAAACTTGAGAAAATCAGGGTGACACAATGTTTTCTAACTTGCAGTTCACTGTAGAGACTTTTTATCAGACTTTTTTACCATTTACAATCTTTTCATGCTGGTTCTTGTCAACTGACAGGTGCTTGGAAACATTCTTCATGCTTTTATTTGAAATGAAAGCGACACATCCATGAAACATCCATGACCTGAAGGCTGCTGTGGGACTCAGGCTGACAGTGCTCCTCGTTTCCATTTCACCTCTCCGTAACACCAACCTGAATTTTGCTGATCCCTCTCAGGGGTGGCAGAAAATCCTGTTACCCAGGTGCTTTGGGAGAACTGCAGCCTTCAGCTCCTCACCCCCCTTCCCCCCTGGATGCACACGTTGCCTTGGCCGGGGACCCTGCAGCTGCACACTGCGGATCTGCCTCCAGTGGGTTTTCTCCTCAACATATCAACCTCTCTAAAAACAACAAAAAAGGCTAATGTTGGCCATCTCTGGGAAATCATTACTATTTTAGCTGTTGCTTCTCTAATTGTACGTGAAGTGAGGTGAACTGTTGCCTTTTGGGGTATATTATTCTTCACAGGCTCTCAATGAATTCTCTCATTCTTTGTTGACCCACCCAGAAGCCTTTTAGACAGCAAAAGTAGGGTCTATGTTAAGGAGAGAAAGCACCCAGACATAGACACAGACGTGGTTTTGGTGTCTGTGGTAAAAAAGTAATGTTCTTTTGCTTTTTCATAGTTGAAAGAAACATGTCTTTGTTTCAGTGGAGAGTTTTAGTTTCAAAAGACTTATTCATTTATTCAAATATTCTCTATCTATGGGCACCCTCTAATGTTTTTTTTTGTATTTTATTTCCAGTCTGATCTTAAGATTTGAGTCATAAAGATTATGTAAAAGGTAGGAATGACAAAACTGATTAATGTCAAAGTCCAGTTATAAAAGGATGAACTTCCATGAGAGGAACAAGATACACATTATTTTGTGGATTTCTCCAGTTTATTTGATTTGGATATCTGATAGCAATAAATTCATTTTTGTTGCATTTTTTTTCCATACAAGCAGATAAGAAATGTTACAATAACTCTTCCTCAAGTATATCCAGGCTTCTGTTCACAAGCAACACTGAAAGCAGGATTTCAGAAGCTACAGCCATGGAAGATTCATTCTGTCACACCAATGTTGAAAGATTTTTCCTGAGTCTAATTTTAATTAATTAACTTCTTACAGAAGAGTCCAAAGTCATGTGACTAGATGTCTTCTATTTTCTATCTTTTTTTTTTTTTTAATGTAAGCTTCAAACCTTAGTAATTATTATCAACAGCTTGACCAAAGTGAACTTCAAAAATATAAGTAGCAATAACCAATCTTATGCCTTTGTGACCAGATTTATGGTTTTGGTTGCTAAAAATGAGCAAGAAGAGAAGCTAACTGAAGGCCAACTATAATATCATCTAATCAAAACTAATCTTGCAGACCTGGCACAGTCTGGATTTGGGCCAGAACACAAAAATAAAAAGCTTTACTGGCAGTGATAGATGACCTCAGCTGTCAGTGTGCAGAGGGCAGACATTTCCTCTCATCATTTCTGATTTCTTGAAACATTTCTTTCTGAAGGCCATTAGATAATGCCATTTCACCTGAGAGGAGTGGCAGGGCCTCTGACTACAGCAGAAAATGGACGAAAATCTATTGAGAATGTAAAATTTACGTAGTGAAGGGCAACCAAGTCCAAATTATTGGCCTTTTTTTATCTGAGTCTCAGAAAGTGATCTTTTTTCATTATTTGGATGAGACCTGTCCAGGGATGAATTGAAATCCACAACCATGACTGAGATAATTTTGAATGAGTCAAGAGAAAGATTCAGAAGAGTTTTCAAAAATGCTGAAATTTGCTTTTTTATGAAAATCATCTCATATTCACAGTGGGTACTAAGGCCTCTGCAGCACTCTATATGAGTAATGCTTTCTCTCATCTTTAATTGTTTCAGAAATTCAGCACCATTCTAAAACTGTTTGGGCTAAATTATTTATCAATTTATTTAATTAATTATTTTTGTGTGGTCTGGAGCTATGAAAAATCTATACATAAGAAATCCCCAGTACTGCATGAAACTGTGACCAATGTGGAATGTTTTAGTGTTTCTTTTCAATACATGATGTTATGTTGCTTCCCACAAATACAACACTCATAACTTGTTAGAATTCTAAGAGCTGTCTGAGATGTGACAGGCTCCTGTGACAAGAGCATGTCCTACAAAAAAAGTAAGAATCCACCTTTTCAGGATGCAAAAATCTTCTAGAGATCCAGCTCAGGCCTGTGGACTGAACTTCTTGGATGCCCTAAGCATCCTCATCATCTTCAACAAAACTGTTTTTTGCAACTTCCTTTCTTTGGAGAATATAAGAAACTGACAAAGACTCGACAAGAAAGAATTCCATCACTGAATATCATACTGAAAATACAGACATAAAGAAGAATCTTGTGGTTTTGATCACTGGTTTTTAACTTCCCAATGGATATTTAACAAATGTTCTACACAGACATTCACTTCTCTCACAGTGCCTCGTTCCTTCCTTTCGAAATAAGTGCTAGAAAGACGAGACGAGATTTTTATTTTTTAACCCAGAGGTAAAATAACTGCAGAGTATTTGAAAGGAAGTACAAAATGCTGGCTGAGCTAGAAAGGCTATTCATTTATTTGCCATGGTGGCTAAACAAATCTTTGGTCTTAGGTGAATTTGGATCATTTCCACTTTTTTTTTTTTGATGCAAAATAATGTGTGCTTTCAAATCTGACGAGGAGTTAATAGCAGATACTTAAGGTCTTGGCAGTGGATTGGTATTGTTTTCTTACTAAGAGGTTTTGTGCAATGGGTGATCTCATTCAGGAAGGCTTTTCCCAGCTCTTAGAAACAACTGAAATCCATGAACCTATAAAGAATAAAATTTATCATTACTGTATTAAGGATGTGTTAAAGAGCGGGGCAAATTAAATATATTTGAAGAGGGGCAACTGCAGCTTGAAAGAGCAATTTGATATTTTGGAGTCTAGACAATGGAGATTTATGCATTTAAATTGGAGTGGTTTTAATTTTTAACTGTATAACTGTAGCCTCAAAGCTTTGCCTTTTAGGATAAAAAAACATAAAGAAAAGATGAGTTTATTTTCTTGTGCTGTAACTTCTTAAATAAGCCTGGAGAAGAGAAGGCTCTGGGGAGACCTTGTAGAAGCCTTCCACTTCCTGAAGGGAGCCCCCAAGAAAGATGGAGAGAGGCTATTTGCAAGGGCCTGGAGTGACAGGATGAGGGGGAATGGCTTCATACTGACAGAGGGTAGGATTAGGTTGTGTATTAGGAAAAATTATTTCTTGTGAGGGTGGTGAGGCCCTGGCACAGGTTGCCCACAGAAGCTGTGGCTGCCCCATCCCTGGAGGTGTTCAAGGCCAGGCTGGATGGGGCTCTGAGCTCTGGGATAGTGGGAGGTGTCCCTCCCCATGGCAGGGAGGTTGCAAAAAGATTATGTTTAATGTCCTTCCAACCCATTCCATTCTAGGATTCTATGACTCACATTAAGAGAAGGCACATGATTCGTGAAGTCAGAGTGCCATGTTCAATAACTACTGAATCACAGTTGGAGCCATTTATACATATATATATATATATCTATATGTATAACCCAAACAAACAAAAAACAGCCAACCAAACCCCACCACCAAAAAAAAAAAAAAAAAAAAAAAAGGAAAATAGTCTGAAACTAGCTGCTAACATACATTTTTAAATTAGACCTCACTTACAGGCTTTTCCAGGCTGCCCAAGGATATTTGCCTAGGAGATGCCTTTATTGCAGGTCTAGTATGAGGTTTAGCATGAACTTCTTCTATACCCTGCTGATTGACAACTGGAACTGAGGGAAATAGTCTTCAAATAATTCTAAAAATCACTATAATATTTCAATTCAGGAAAAGAAAATTCCTGTCTGGCTGAAAACAGGAATTGATGTTACTTCCAATATTGAAATTACTTTCTTCTTAATTTCTTTTTTTCTTCCTATTTTTCTCTTAGCTGTACTGCATCAGTGCAACCTGAGATGTCCTATTAATTTTCTGAGATGTTTTGATGGCAATGCAAAGTTGATTTTAGGTTGGTATGAAAAAAATATGAATAATTTCAGTAGAATATTCTGAACATAAGAAGAATATCTGATATGGAAAACTGTTTTAGTGAGATGACAATGTTCTTAACTAACTACAATTTTTAACTTTTAACTTTATATAAAGAATTAATTTTTTTCCCCATACTTTTACTTTTTTGATCAGTCCTAGACATATTTTCAGTCTTCTCTTCATGTATTGAAAAGAAGTATTACATGGGAAAAATTAAAGTATAACACATTTTGAAAATGGAAATGATAAGCATTAAAATTTAATCAGAGCTGTAACAAATGGTAGTGGTGCCCCATAGCCAGTGGCTGGATGGGTAAGGAAAGAAGCATAATCAAAACTGAAGTGTATTTAATCTCTGCTGCTGATCACTGTACAGCTTTAGCCTGTTTTCATCAAACTAATTGATGGGAAATGGAGCAGATGCATGATGAGATTATATCCCCAATTTATGGCACAGTTACAAGAAAATATGACTCTTTTTTTATTTTTCATTACAAGTATTGGAAATTTAGAAAATGCACTGGGTTGGAATAGAAACAATCTCTCCTGCCTGTCTAATGTATTGCAGATTTTTCTTATTATTAGTCTAAGCACTTAATTTATCATGACCCATTTCAGAAAAAAAATTTAAAATAGCTTTGTTTGATGTATTTTATAATTAAATCCTTGGCATTGACACTTCTTATGTTTGTTTCTAGGCAATGATTATACATTTAGCATATCTGAGTTACTATAACTAGAGCAGAAACAGCAGATCTAGAATATTGCTCACACTGGGAAAGGGAAATTATGCAAAGAAGAGCTACACAGAGATGTGATAATGTCCACTACATTCAGTCATTCATTATAATACCCTTATTTCAACATCTGAAATAGTGACAACACCTTTAACATTTCACATTTCTCACAAAAACAAGTTATTTTCAGGCAACAAGCCTTCAGAGTTTTTGAGCCTTTAAAGGGAAATGTATCTGCAGCGTGTCCATGGCAACCAGTTCCCAACAAAACACTGAAAGGGGGCAAAATTTTGCTTCTGTAACAGCAGGGGATGGATTTGTGAACAACTATAGCCTCAGGGGAGGTGGGGAGTGTTAGAGCAGAAATTTAGAGATGAAAACCTGTGAGGGATCAGTGGCCTGCAGAGGGAAATACTTGAATGGGAACCGACAAAGCAATTCCAGAAGAAGGAGCTCCCATCAAGAATGATCCAGCCTAGGGAAGAAGGAGACATGACCAAGCATAAGAAACTGGCCAGAGAGTAATTTTTTGGTGAGAATGAGGGAGAAATGGGAATAGGGGAACAGTGCTGCTGGGAGCTTGGATATAGCAGCAGAATCCAGGAGTGATGCTGCACAGGGAGCTGAGATGAGCAAGAATGTGCTGTGACACAGCTGGGAAAGAAACACAGGCTGAACTGGCTGAGCTAAACCTGCCTGAAGTTATGGTTTGGACCATGAGCAGGGCAGGGAGACTGAGGCTACAGGAAAAAACAAATTAGTATTAAAGGCTAGAAAGGGAAGCCAAACAGTTTTGAAACACAGAGTTAGTGAGGGTCAGAATTAGGAGAGTGGTGATCTGAAAGGAAAAATAAAGAAGTGATCAAGTCGAGGGGGGTAGAAAGTTGGTAAAGCAGGTCTGTTCACCACAAAAACAGATTTATCAGAAAATTAAATATGGGCTCTTCTTTCATATGACATATGTCCTTCACTTTTCTTTAAGCTAACTTTATTTTAGCACATTCCCCAACTGACAACAGGCAGAAATATAAAATTCCCATATCTCAGCATCTTTCAGATCCCAGGGAGTATCAGTAAAACCCACTGCTGAAGTAAATGTTTACTCTCAGGATAAACAGTCAACTGCTACTGTCTCTTGCTCTACTGTGTAAGTGGCATAAATCTGTGCATGAGAAGATTCCAGTACTGCTCAGGCATTAAAGTGCTGCTCAAAAGTGGTATTTGTTTAAAATTTGCCATTAATAACAAGCTGTCAGTCTCACACACGTGCACACACTCTACACTTCTGGCAGAGAAGTTTGAAAATTCATCTCCAAAAACATGTGTAACTTCCCCACTGAGAATGCCCAGGACACATGAAAAGCCTCTAGAAGGTGACTACACTGAGGTAAAAGTACTTGGTATATCTCTGTTCAGTTTCAACTGAAATGGCTAGAACTACTCATCAAAAAAATACTTCACAGCTTATTGATTGAGGTGTATTAATAGACACTTGCCTGAAAGACAGACAAAGTCCAGATTGAAAATATAGCATATTGCAGTTTTAATAAGGTTACTCACTAGTGATTTCACATTCTTCCCCTGCTCCATGGAACCTGTCAGCTTCTGCTCTCAAAGCCCTTATCCTTTCACACATTGTTATCTTTATAAAGGGGATAAGACAATATATAAAATCCACTTTAGTAAAGGTCTCCCTTCATCCAGCATTACTGCTGAGATCCTTACACTGGCAGCAGTTTACCAAAGCACAGGCAAAAATCAATTTTAATTAGTATTTTTGGCTTTAATGAAAAGTGATTACAGAACTGGCATTTTAGTTAATACTGTTGAGATTTATAGTGGGCTGATGCTAATTAATTTTCTGTTGAATTGCTGTGGGCAATGAATAACTGCAATAAAATGGAAGACTTGCTGATAGCAAAACTATATCAGCACTTCAGAGCTTCTTAACAAAAGGGAGCTTAATGGGTTGCAGGTATAATTTACATTACTTCTCATAAACTGCACATTATTGCTTCTTTGTAAAAGTGTTTTGAAGAGCCAATTTTATGCATTTTATAATGAGAGCAATGTCTTTTCTGACAATTTGGTGTCAGCATATGCAAGCCTTATGTAGTGAGTGATAATAGTTTAAGAACCTCTGGATAAGAAAGATTTTATCAAGTCAGAAAATTAATATTCCCTTTAGTACTTTCCTGTTATATATTGTTGTTATTCTGACATTAATTTTAGTGTTTTTCTCTGTAGAAAGATACAATTGAAAAAGGTGCTTACCTTCAGACTTTGAGCAATGTCAGAAGGACTACAATTTATTGTGGGCTTGAACAATGCGTAGTTCTAGAGGGACCTGATTCCACTTCAAGCCTCCAGGTGCTATCCTAAAGCGTATGGCTTTGGGAGTGTTGGACCTCAGCTAATTTTTTTCCAAGCCACAGTAGAACCATCACATCCTCTCCAACTTCAGAGCAGTCATTATTTGTGACACATACACACCCCCCTCCTGAGTCAGGAGACAGCTCTTCACACACCCTGCATCAAATTCCAGCTACCCAGTGGAGCTCACGTGCAAACCTAGAAGCCCTGTTTGCTTTCCCTGGAGCTGGAGCAGTGGAGGCAATGCTGTGGGATGAGCAAATACTGATGGAGCACTTGTGGGACTGGCCCCCAGGAGGGGCTGAGCCATGGTGGGGTGGCAATGTGAGCAATGGGGGATGCATCTGCTTGTAAGTGCAGGACAGAATAATTGCTCAGGAAGGAAGGGATGGTTTCTACTCCAGACTTTATGGTGATATGATGCCGGCATCTGTCCCTGGTGAAGGAAATGCTGCCAAAAGCATTAAGAAAGTAATGAGTTTCTAAGATAGTGAAAGCAGGTGGAAACCCTATTGTTGTCCTGGTCAAAAACACAGGCAAATTCCTCTTTTGGGTTTATACTAGCATGAAACTTTTTCTGGGAAGTATGAGAAATGGAAACTTGCATAACTTCAAATAAAATCCAAAATTCTCCTTTGAACTTTTTGGCTCTAGTGTCTGAGACCTTATCAAATGCACTCAAAAAGAAAGTTTCGGAGGGAAATCATGGGAATTGCCACCAAATAGAGAGAACTAGTGTCCCATCTTCAAAGGCAGGTCCAGCTAGAAGTGCCTGTCCCATTTAACCCTTTTAACACACATGAAGGAATATAATGAAATTGCATCATGTTCTGCTTACCACAAACTGTTTCAGACAGGAACACTGAACATTTTTTCATATCTAACAGAACTAGCAAAAACGGTTGCATCTTGTCTAAGGTAGGTAGTTGTTTATTAATGGTAGTTAAAGTTTGAATAAAACAATATATGATTTAATGATGATACTTATAAGGACATCTTAAACATATTTCCTTATTCTTTGTTGTAAGTATCAGAAAAAATAAAACAATACAAGCAAAAATGTCTCCTAAAGTTATAAGGTGTAGCTTTTGGTATTGCAATACATGTGATGGTACAATCTTGGAGAGCATAAGGATACTAAATATTGACATCTAATAGAATTAGGAAGGCGCCTAAACATATTGGAAAATCTTTCTGCAAGCCCTAGATTTGAAGCAGAAGCAGATGAGATATGTCTTATATGCAGTTTTTTACAGTGATTACTGGTTTTATTCTGGTGTAATAAGGAAATGACATTGATATGATTACTCTATGTGTGCAGGCATATGTATGTCTATTACTGCTCTCCTTTTAAATATCTTCAGAATCTCCTGTCCAATTTTGATCAAATATGACAGACAAGAAGATATTAAGCTATTAAGTTCCTACAAGTGGCTGAATAGGGGCAAGAGATGCTACTTGTCTGCAATCAGTAACCCTGGTGAGGAAAAAGCTTAAGCATGAGCTCACCCTTCAACAGGCATCACAGCATCATAGTGGAGAGACTTTGAGATAAAAACCCATCAGGCATCATTAGTTTTAATGCTCACAGACTGACTTGGTTCTCCCCTCCTCCCTGCCTGCCCAAATATGTGAAAATTGGCTGTGGGCTGTTTTCTGCTTTGTTTAAATAATATCCATTTGCAGGCCAGATGACACATTAGGCGCTACATTAGTCTCCATGACTGCCACTATAATCTTGAGGGCCAGATTGTTGCTTGCTCAGGATGGATGCACAAATGGAGAAAGGTTGTGTGTGCCACTCTTCCAGTATGTCCCTTGCTACAGAGAGGTAGCAAAACAGCTTTTATTTGGTCATGCAAAGCATACCCATGGAAAAAAAAAAAAAAGAAGAGGCTAAATACAACATCCCATCCATACTGACTCACATTCATATTATTTACATTTCACTGGTGTGAAATTAAATAGTTTTATCTTTCATCTAAACAATAGCACCAATGCATTTGTTTTCAGCAGTAGAGAATCCTGCAATACAAAATTCAAACAGTCTAAAGGTTGTGATGGTACTTGTGATGTGGGGATGCTCAGGCATCTTTTTCACAGGAAAAAAACATTCACTAGTGTATTAGTGAGCTTTAGTTAAGAGGTATAGTTTCTAAGATAGGTGTGAAAACTGGAATCTTCCTTAGAGACTGAGTAACAAGCAACTCAAAGTATTCAAATTGTCACATAAACCTGAAAATGAAAGACTCGGCTCATGGTAACATTGTCACTTGAAGCTGAATGTTAGATTTGATTAACATCCACTACATCACTAACAAGCTTTCTAAGTACTGAAGCTACTTTCATATGGTAGGAGATAACACAAAGCTGGTGTGCTTAATGGTTTAGATTGAAATCCATTACCGCATGCATTATTCCAGAAACTAAAGGCTGTCAGTCTCACACTGGCCTGGTAAAGTTATGGAGGAGACTATTCTGGGAGGCATTGAAAAACACCTGGAAGCCAGCACAGTCATTGGTTACAGCTGGCACAGCTTCATGAGGGAAAATCCTGCTTTTCAAACCTGGTTTCCTTTTGTGGCAAGGTAACCCACCCAGCTGACCAAGGGAAGACAGTTAATGTGACCTTTCTGGATTTCAGTAAAGTTTTGATCCTGTCTCCCCCAGGATCCTTCTGGATAAAATCCCATGGCTGGATAAACACATTATGGGATGGGTGAGTGACTGGCTCAGAGGTCGGGCACACAGGGTTACAGTGACTGGGGGACATCAAACTGGTGACCTGTCACTAGCGGGGCTCCATCCTCAGCCCTGTGCTCTTCAACATCATCATAAATGACTTGGTCACAGCACTGTAAGGGATACTGAGCAAGTTCACAGATGATACAAAACTGTGAGGAGCTGTCGACTCCCTCCAAGGCAGAGAGGCCCTGAAAGAAGATCTTGACAAAATAGAGAGAGGGGCAATCACCAGCCATGTGAAGTTCAATGAGTGAAAGTGCCAGATTCTGCACCTGGGACAGGGCAATCCTGGCTGTGTGTACAGTCTGGGGAACTAGTGGCTGGAGTGCACCATGGAAGGGGAACTGGGGGTCCTGGTGCATGGCCAGTTGAATATGAGTCAGCAGTATCCTGGTAGCCAGGAGGGCCAACCATGTCCTCGGGGCATGAGGGACAGCATCACCAGCATCACCAGCCGGGCAATGGAGAGGATTGTCCCACTGCTCTGGGGTGGCCTCACCTTGAGTCCTGGTGAAAGATATTAAACATTTAGAAAGTGTCAAAGGAGGGTCACAGGGGTGGTGGAAGGCCTTGAGGGGAAACTGTATGAGGAGCAGCTGAGGTCCCTTGGTCTGTTCAGCCTGGAAGAGACTGAGGGGAGACCTCACTGCAATTACAACTTCCTCATGAAGGGAAGAGGAGGGACGTGCACTGATCTCTGTTCCATGATGACCAGTGATGGGACTGAGGGAATGGCTTGAAATTGTGTCAGGGGTGGTTTAGTTTGGATATCAGGAAAAGGTTCTTCACCCAGATTGTGGTTGGGCACTGGAACAGGCTCCCCTGAAAAGTGACCTGAGTGACCTGATTATCAAACCTGAGAGAGTTCAAGAAGTATTTGGACAACACTCTCAGGTACATGGTGGCACTCGTCCTATGCAGGACTAAGAGTTGGACTCAAGGATCTTTTTGTAAGTCTCTTCCAACTCAACATATTCTGTGACTTCGCAATCTAGAGCTCCAGACATGAGGCACCCAGGAAACTATTTAGGTTTTCAAAATGTTTTTACTCTCTGGTAGGTACTGGTCCTCTAGCAAACACATTGTTCTTGTTTTGGCTGGGGTAGGGTTAATTTTCTTCATATTGGCTGGTTTGGGGCTATGTTTTCGGTTTGTGCTGGAGCAGTGTTGATAACACAAGGATATTTTCATTATCACTGAGCAGTGCTTGCACAGCACCAAGTCATTTTCTGCCTCTCATACCACCCCACCAGCAAGGATTTGTGACAGCTGACCCCAGCTGACCGGAGGGATATTCCACATCATATGGTGTCGTGCTCAGCATATAAAGATGGGGGAAGAAGAAGGAGCTGGTTTACTCATGATGGAGCCCTGCTGTCCAGGAGATGGCTGAACACCTACCAATCCATGGAAAGTGGTGAAGGAATTCCTTGTTTTGTTTTGCATTTTTTTAAGCAAAAAAATGACAAATGTTTGACTTACTTTGGGCAGTTTTTCACTTGGTCAGCAAACAGGTTAATGTATTTAACATCCCCAAGAAATCAGATTGTGTGGAGCAGCTCTCAATCAACCCTAAGTAGTCACTGGAATGGAATTCACAGCAGGCTCAAACCCATCCTCTCCACACCCCTGTGAAAGAGGCTGGAGAGGAAAATAACTGCTGGGTGCTCACCTCATACAAAGCTGCTGTGGTTTCCAGGTTCTTTACAGCAGAGTACATCTGAAGAGACTTTAAATTTGACTCCCTAAAGATGCTGATTTTAAGCACAACTTTGTGTTTGGCCCGTACAACAGATTGTTCCCACTGCAACAAATCCACAATTTAAAAAGACAACTCTCTGATAAGCCATGCCTCTCCATGGTTTTCTAGTGCTCTTTAGCCATCCTCCTCCTGTGGTGGCATTTTCCTGGCTCTGAAGAACAACATTATGTTCCAATATATTTCCTGCCTGAGAAAATGCCACCCAGCTTGCCAGTTTTGCTGCCCTCCAGCTGGCCATGTTTCTCCATGCCTGTCACTGTCTACTGTTGTGCGGGAACGGCCGGATTTGAAGAGGAGGGGGAACCATTTGGCATTAGCTTCCACTCCAGCTCCCTGTTTTTCTGATGAGCAGGTCTATGAGGGCAGCCTTTTGCTTCTCTCTAATGTGCAACACGTAAAGGACCACAAGACTCAGAAGACAGAGATGGAAAAAAGCCTTAGCAATGGGAATTCATAAAGTACATGCCTGAACTGAAACTGATGAGCATTGGAGCACCTTTTTCTGGGCTTTTGTGAGTTGGAGCCTTGGCCTGGTGAGCTCTTTCTCACTTGTCTATTGTTTCACAACCCTTAACTTAGTACCTTCCCTGAAGTCTTGAGTGAGTGGTTTTTTAAGAAATTAAATGGTGGCTCTGGAGGGGAACCCTGGAGTTGTACAAAGAGGAAAACCCTTTCACTCTACTTTGCATTCAGCATGATAATTTCTCATACACAATCCTTTGCTTATAGCCCTTCAGTTAATTTTTGACCCACATGATTCTGCTCCTACCTAAGGCAATTAAAATAATTCTTAGAACAGGGTATCACGACACACTGATTAAATGCTTCTCTTCAGCTGAAAAAGCCACACTTTGCCTTCCCTACTAATTTCATAATTCTGGCAAAGAAAGCAATCAAGATTTCCTGGCAAGATTGAAGCTTTACAGATTGACATGAATGTTTCCAGCAGTCCTGTTATCCTGTTACATATAGGGCCAACCTGAATCCAATATAAATGTTTTGCATGGATAGCTTGTAGCTGTGCAAAACACACTGGAGTGCCTTCGGAGAGGAACCAACCCTCAAGTGGAAATGCTCACTTCTAAGGGGTAGCAGACTGTGGGTTTCACCATGTGCCATCTGGACAAGTTGGATGAGTGCAGTGGAGTAGAGGATAAAAAAGCTGAACCTAGTCCTCCAGCCATGCTTTTTCTCTGGCTCACCTGTCTCAGAGGGAAGACCAGCAGTGCCCATGACTCCTGCAGGTGTCAGAAACTCCTGTTCAATGAGAGTGGCAACATCTCCACCAGCAAAGGGCAAAAGTGACAACCAATTCACTAAGTACATGGGGAAAGGAAATGTGCTCTCTCTTCAGGAACTGGACAGGAATCCAAGATCATTAATGAAATGTGTGAAAATATCACTACACCCAAGATTTTTTTTCCACCTCTCCTTGGCCCGCAGCAGATGGCCAGGTACTGAGGAAATGCATGCTTGAAGCAGTGTCCTGGCTGGTACCAGACCCAAAAGCTCTTCTTCCCATGGCTGATACCATGAAATGTTGATGTTGGGTGCCAGCAGCATTTAGAAACACACAGCTTGGTGCAGTGCCATCAGAATATTTCCATGCTGGTCTTATGCACTGAGGTCATCTTGCTGCTGAATCTTCATGCTGCCATCAAAGCTATACCACTGTCCATTTCTGAGTCTAAATTTATCCAAATGTTTTATGTATTTCCTACAATCCTACCCCCTATATGTCAGTTCTGTCCTGCAAACTTCAGTTCACCGACCTCCAGTTGCACCAATTCAATTTTTAAATTGATCTATTAATCACATCAGGTCATGGAAATGAATTTCACTTAAAAACAAAACACAACCAACATGTTGGAACTTGACAAGTAAAGTATTAATAGTGTAATCAGCTTCTAGGTCTGTACACTACCCAGTCTCAGCTATTTACCTGATTCCAGCATCTGGAAGCAAATATTTATTTGCATTAATAACCTAACTTGTCTTTAAATATATTACTAATTTATAGTAAGAAAACAGTAGTTCATGAACAGATCTCAAATAACTTTGAAATGCAAAAAAAAAAAAAAAGGAAGGAATATACTTTTAGGTCATCCAAAATGAAGCTGTTTATAATTCTTCCAAATTTGGTATTTGCATTATAATACTGTATGAAACATGACCCAGGCTTGACGTATGCAAAATACCTACTGAGAGCTCCCTTAAATTTTTATTTATAAACTTAAAAGGGGTGAAAACCAAATTCTTAGCTTTGAAGATCCTCAAGCTTTGCTGTATTTCCAACGGAGATTTCAATTTTGCAGCGTCATACAAAATTAAATGAGAAAGTAGTCAGCTCGTGACCTGCTCTGTTTCATCTATTTAACTTCCTATTTACCTCATAAAGAAAGTTTAATTATAATCTTATATATGAAGAAAATTTATGTATATATATATATATTTATAGTAGTGAAGATGGCAGAATCCCTTGTATTTCCATGACATATGAAAGTCATTTCATTATTCAAAAATTAATATCATGTTTTAATGTGCATTTCTACCCTCAGGAGGACTAAATGGCCATTGTTTAGTTTTTGGTAGTAAAACTGGTTTTACAGAGGAGAAGAGGTTTTTCAGTGTAAATGACCTTTTCTGCTCACAACAGTGCAATGAAACTGCCTTAATGCAATTATTCATGGACTTCCAGCAGCAGAAAAAATTCTGGATGTAGAAGTGAGGGGGATTTATTAATCCTAACCTCAACATTTCAAATGGATAGAGGGTGTTGGATATCAGAAAATGTTGACTTTTGAGCAATATCAGGCAAATGTTAGAGAGTGAACATCAAATTAGCTCACTGAGACAGCAGAGGTCCTGGCGGAGCAGCGTCACATGGCGAAACAGCACAGCACTGACTTCTCCACAACAAAGCTAAAGTCTAACAGGTCTATCCGTCACCTCTGGATGTGTGTGGATGGGCACTCAGCCACTGTGCTGGAATTCTCCTGCTTGGCTCAGAAACAAGGCTCTCAGGTGCCTCCAGACTGCTGCTTTTCCCAAGCAGATCCACTAAGCTGCTCATTTTCCCTGCGCAACTGCTGCTTTACGCAGGCTTTAAATATGCAGATCTGTAGCTCCCCTCTGTGAGATTTTTCTAGCCCTTCCAAAGAAAATATTTTTCACTCTTCTCTTTGTCCCACGTGGTCTGTACTCCTGCTTTATCACTTACTGACCCTCTGGAGATAAGAGATAAGCAGAGATGACAGATATTTTTGCTTAGCACTTTTCTTCTTCCTTCATTCCCTCTTGCCTCTCCTTTCTTCCATGTACAAGGTGAGAGTCTGGACCTGCTGAAATTCATTGTACTCTGAAGTTCATGGAACTTTGAATTTTACACTCATGGAAATCAAAACAGCCAATTGTCTTAATGGAAAAAGCTGCCTGTGATGTACCTACTGTTATTAGCTATTTCTGACAAACATTCCTTTTATTACAAAATCCCTGCACAATGGGAACATGAATTACATAAAAATGGGCAAACCTGAAATACAAATTAACCTTCAATATCATATCAACCATAGCTAAAGCCTGAAAATTTAACATAATCTATTGGCAAAATCAAATTTTAGTTGTAGTGTAGTGTAGTGTAGTTGAAATCATCATGATTTCAAATTTCCTCTGCACGCACCATGCCTGTTTGAATGTATTTCTAATTCTGTCTCTAAAATGTTGGGAGATAGTCTCCAGAACCAGCTAAATTGTACATATTTAAATAATAATTTTAAATAGTAAATTGTCTGATAAATAGGAAAGACAATCTACAATAAGGACAAGATAAGTTTCAGCACACCCTCCTTCACTGAAAATGAGAAACTACTTGGATGCATCAGCTCCAGGGTCACATATTTGGAAATTTGTACAAGCCACTAAAATAAAGAAGCCATTTATGGACTCTGTCTGCCCTGAGTGTACTGTGGGAAGCCCACTACTACCTGTGCAAATGCTTATCACTGATGTGAGTGTGAATCCTATCTGAAATGCCAGATCTCTCCATACAAGAATTGAGGTTCCCAGAGAGCTGTTCAGTATAATCCAGGGTGGCACTGCAATAATTAATGAGCAAAAACCTCCCTTGGTTTCCAATTTCTTTGCTTTGAACACAGCAAAATTCTTAGGGTCTGATTTTGTCTGTGTAAATCTGACAAGATTTGTAACAAGTTTTTGATGACTTTGTATTTTCATATTCAGCCGCTTGATTTAAGTTTTTGAAATCTGTCTAAATTCTTGGAGTGACAATGGGTTAGGATGAGAAATTATTTCTTTAAATAGAGGAAATAAGCATATTTGAAAGTATGGATGTCTGCAGGGTGTTTGTTTGGTTTGTTTTTTTGTTGCTTAGCCACTGAGTTTTAGAGTTTGTTTATTTTTCATTGAAAAAGTCATGGTGCAATAGACTGGATGTTTTATGAACATATCAAAATCTTAAGCACCAGCAGCAATTCCATATATTGAGCAAAACATAAAGATGTATTCAATTGTCTACTGACATAATTCTCAGAGAACTGAGAAATAGGAGCAATATGTAATTAATCTTTTGTGCAGCAGTTTAAAATAGGCTATGCAATTTAATTTTTATTTTGTTTATTTTCTTTTTCTCTTTTTTTTTCTTTAAAGCGTAAATTTGTACATCACCTGAATTAATGTAAAGCGGGATTTTTAGCTGATGGGGTTATTGATATTTCATTATTGCAAGACTTACAACCTACAAAATGCTTTATCATTCTGTTTCATCAAATCAAAGCAAGTTATTTCTGGAAACATCCCTTTGTGGAGCAAAGGAGGAAAGTACCTCTCTGCTTCTACCTCTGTATTTTCCTTCCTGATCTTCTGGCAGGTGAGGTTTGCTGTCTGAGGCGCCTGTCAGTGCTAACTCAGCTGGACAGATGGCTGCAGTGCTATGTCAAACATTCTCTTCCCCCTGGTGTTTCCAGTCCTTGCTGGCTGAAAAATTGAGGAAGCTGCGACAGGATGACCATGCCAAGGGATTGGGAGCTTATGCGTTTATAGCTAAATCTGATTGCCAGCAAACCCATATGAAATAAGTGAAGGCAGAGACTGAACAGCCCTTTTACACAGTGCTGTGACAGCTATGCAGAGAGATGTGCTTGAAGTAAAAGGACTTTCTGGGAGTTAAATGGCATAGTGGAGGAGATGAACACTGCTCACCTAATTGTATCTACTGTATACTTGGAGATAAATCCTACAGATTGCAGCTGAAAGCTCCTTTTCAGAACTTAGCATCTCCATATTGGAGATTAAATCAAAGTGTAATTACCCTATAGTTATTTTACAGTTTTTCAACAAATTTATGGGGGATGGGTAAAATTTGAGTCAATACCCACTATGATAAAAAGATCACTCAGAAGAAGATATGCAATTAAAAAAAAAAATCTGAGCCAAGACTATCTGGAATATATTAACAAATACAGTTGATATTCTATCCCAGACCATTGCCTGGCCTCTTAATCCATAGCCCCATATTTTTATTGATTTTATAGGACAGATAATTCGTTCTGTAATAAAGGCTAAGAGTATAAGCTCTTGCTGCACAGAATTACCAAAACACAGGTGAGTAGCAACTCAGTTGGCTCTCTCAGCAACAGGCCAGCCAAAGCTGTCTGGAAAAGGTGGGAAGAGCACAAAACACCACCCTGAGTCACCCAAAAGCTGGCACTAAGAACAGCACAGGATTGTGACTTGGGAGTGAAAACCTACTGTAGGCAGAGGAGGCTGTGAATGAGTGGGAAGTTTACATCCTGGAGCAAAACTAGCCAGGAGAATATTCACAGGAGATGTCCTCTCTGCAGAGCAGGATGAGGATCTGATGCTGGGAAGCATCTAGATGCACATATGTGTGTGTATACAACTGTGTATTAGGACAGAGGAAGTGAACAAGAAGACAATATGGACACAAAAAGGATCAAATTTTAGGGTACTGAGCAGAAAGACATATCTTTCCAATTGTACTGGTTGTATACTCTTGGTGTTTCTTTGTGCCTATACGAGTCACTGTCTCCTACCAGAAATGCCCACATGAGAGGGCTAAGAGAAGGTAGGAACAGCACAACTGGGGTGAAGAGGGAGGGGGAGACCAGGTACACTTAATGCTCCTCAACTTCCATTTCTGTTCAGCTGGATACAATGGCAGTAGGATGTGGCTGAATGCAGGTCCATGGAGATGACAATGACAAAGCTAAATCGATCATACAGGCAAACACCAGGGTATTTATGAGAGCTATCTTATACACAGATCTTACAATGATTTAATTATTGCTCCAGCTTTAGGGACCAGTCATTCAGAAGGGAACATTGCTGCTGCAGAATGCAGTAATTTCTGTAACAGGCTATCATTTGTCCTTTTAATGTTGTCTGAGAAGCTCATCTTTAGTCAACATTTGAGTAGGAAAACAGCTGTGGTAACTGTGGGGTTTATATTGGCAAGCAGTCACTTCTTAATGCTGATGGGGTTAGAGGTTAAAATGGAAACATCTATTCCAATTCCAACCATCTATTAGGGGACCGAATTTATTGCTCCTATATACTGTGAAATTTGGCTTGGCAGAAATCACAAAAAGAAGTCAAGAACTGCTGTAAAGATGTGCCAGCTCTCCTATAAGGAGAGAAGTACCATTTGTGAAAAAAGAAACCCTACCAGAATATATAGTAAAAATGATGGAAAAGTTACTTAAGCTGACAATTATAAAACAGCTCCCTTCTGCCTGGAACTGTTCATACCAGAAATGGCATACCAGGAAAAAATCCCCAGAAAATAATCTCTAGTAGAAAGGATCAAAACAAATGGCAAAGGAAGAGTTGCTTTCATATGTATGCTTCTCATATGTTTCTGCTATGAAAAAACAAAACCATTAAATTTTCATAATTACTCATGCAGAGCAGAGAGAGGGGCACCTTTAGGGAGAAGGGGAAGAAGTATCCTACATTCCCAGGGTACCAGTGGGGTCCATGCTGATGACATCTAAGGAGGAGGAGATGTCCAGAATCTGCTCCACGCTTCTCTTCCCCAAAAGTGGGTCTGCACCTGTAAAAGCCTTACAAGAACAAAAAACCTCAGGTTAGGAACAGGTCAGCAGAGCCATCTCAACACCCACTCTCACAAAACCCTATTGTCTTCTTTAAATGATTGTACACCTTCTTATCCACAGGATCCTAAAGGCAAGTCAGACAGGAACACTGAAACTAAAACAATCTTTCTCATCACTAATTTTATTTCCATTTCTGAGTGTCACTTTTTTTTTTTTGGGGGGTGTTTCACAGTTTTTAATCAACTTTAATTCTACTCATATGAGCAAAGGTGCTCCTATTAGTCTCTCTCTTTTTTTTTTTTTTTTTTTTTTTTTTTTTTTTTTTTTTTTTTTTGATGAGACAATTGAGACTGAGGAGGAAATTGACTGCTAATTTTATTTTTCAGTATGAGATACATAACCTGACTTTTCAGGAAACTTGGCATTTTTAAGTCCTTTGTGTATAGGTCCATATAACATCCTGAGGTAGGCCCAGGGTTAGAAATGTAGTTGCACACTGTTGTCAGCATGACATGCTCCATTAACATTTAAGATCTGTATTCCACTAATTTCTCTGTAAGTTGATATTAAAATTATTTATCCCACCAACTACAGTTACAAAAGTGAGTGATCAGCACTTTGCAAAGCTTATATCCACACTGCAAGCTGGCCAGCTGGAAAATGAGCAGGTCTCAACTGGTCAAGGCTTGTAAAAATACTCCTTGGAGTAATGCACTGAACATCATGCAGAAACACTTAGGACGGATATTGTTCATTCCCTTCCTGAAGTCTGCTCTGTTTATTATACTCCTTTCAACAGATGCAGAAAGATTGTCCAGTATTTTGCAGACATAACTGCATATCACTTTGTTACTCAGGAGATCTGTTCCACACAATTTAAAGGGGAAACTACCAATGGAAAAAGGTTCTGCTTGAGCCGTTGAAACATATGGACAATGATTGGATTAAGGTTGCATGAGCAAACTTAATTGTAGCATTCTCTCACTTGCATCCTTGATTCTCCAGCTGTTTTCAAACCTTGGCTGAGATAATTTCTTCTTTTGTTTTTCTTTAATCCCTTCATTCCCTTGGGGTGCTCAGTAAGGGAGGATTGTGCTGACACCAACCACGCTTCCTATAAGCTTGTATATGATCAGCAGCAAGCAGCCTGGATCACACCAACACCAACACCCCCACCACACCAGGGACATGGTGTGCTGGTGTGGGCTCTGCCAGGTGTTGGATCATGGATGAGAACACCTTGGCTGTCACAGCCATCATTTCTATCTTCTTTTAATACTCATGCATCCCACATGTCAACTAAATGGGAAAAGGCTGGTGCCCAGTCAATTTGTTTACATCCTATGTGGAATATTTGCTGGTGTGGGAAGTCCTGCCCTTTTGAGGACAGCAAACAGCAATGGCCTTTAAAATGCAAAAGATTTTCTGGTGTGTAATGACCTGCCTCTGAGGCAGGGCAACTGAACTTCCTGTTAATAAATCCCTTGAGGTGATTAGAGGGAAACAACACAGATTGACCAATGTCAGTGAGGCAGATTTATTTTAAAACTATTTGATTGCAATGGAAAGGATGTAGTGGCTGTTATGGTTCTTTTCTTGAAAAGTATGAGAATACCATGAAGAAAATAATTTAAAAAAGAAAGAAGGAAAGGACAGAGATAGGTAGATAGATAGATAGATAGATAGATAGATAGACAGATAGATAGATAGATAGATAGATATATGACAGATAGATGATAGATAGATAGATAGATAGATAGACAGATAGATAGATAGACAGATATATGATAGATAGATGATAGATAGATAGATAGATAGATAGATAGATAGATAGATAGATAATAGACAGGTAGAGGAGGGGAAGGATATCACCAACCATGGGTAAAGAGACAAGATTTGTTTGATCATTGCAATTTTGATCTCTGTGGTTGGACTAATGGTCACAGTCTTGATTTGTTGGGGGTGGAGGTCCATGAAAAAAAGAGTTCATCAGGTTGTATATATTAAAATTATTGTGGGAACATCTAGATGACTCCTCAGGAAGGAGATTCTTTGGGTCTTGTACAACACTACGGGGCATGTGCAGTCATCAGGTGGGGAGTTCCCAAAAGAGTTGGAGGGTGCTTTGGGGTCCTTGGTGGTCCACAGTCCCCTCTGTAGATATGACTGCCATTGATATGATATGATCCTGCTTCTCTGCAGCATCGAGTTATGGGGAAAGGGGGAAGTTGGCCTCAAAAAAGCATTACCCCACATCTGTAGGATTTTCTTCTTATCAGACATTCTCCTTGGTTGGTTTGAAATATCTTGTTTAAGACGTCATGTTCCTGATTGTCCTGGATCCAATCAAACCCGAGGAAACCTGGATAATGGTTAGGATGCCACACTTGTGAAATTACTCTCCCAGAATCCAGGGAAGGGCATAAACTAGCCTATAGCTGAGAAGCTTTTTCCTCCCACCCTCTCAGAGGCCCACGGATCTATCACACTGACAGCAAATTCAGAGGACAACAATGACAACAAAACCTGGGATGTGCTAAAAAAATTCACTTGTTGAACTGTGATTTTGTGAAGAATAATAGAATATGCTCCATACAATGAATTGCTAGAGATCCCAGCCACAGATTTCATTTTGTGGAAAGACATGTGCCTCTTAAAATATATCCTTGTTAGAAGGAGAGAGATGGATACCAAACTTGCAGCAGAGATAAAAGGCATTTATCCAGAAACTCACCTGGTGGAGAGGAGAAGAGCAATATTTGCAGATGAATTTGATCAGACGGAGGAGTGAATAATACTTGGAGTTCTTTGGATTGAAAATAAGCAGGCATTGGTAAATTGGTTAAAAGGATTCTAATTTTTAACTGGAGTGCAGTGGTAACTTTCTAAAATAGATGCAAGTAAGTAGCTTGTAAAGACATGCTGTTGTTTCATGTTGGTCAGACTCTGTGGCTTCAGTTAATCTGACAGAGATGTGTTCAAGAAAGCCACTGCTAAGTTCAGTACAGGAAGGAAAAAGTGTTCATTCTGTGAGGAAACTGTGAAGGCTTGACCAACCACTAAACAAAATCTTTAAATGCAGAATTTTGGTTTTATTTTTAGGCTTTTGGCTTCTGTTGTTAAAGAAAGCTATAATAACAAGAAGCTGTGATGGGTGAAACAAAATCCAGGCTCATTAGAAATGTTCAGAAGCTTTCATGCTAGTGTAAAAAATCCCTCAAAACCTGAACAGGACTGTTTTTATTCCTAAATTACAGCTGATCTCACCCTGTGAAAATGTTACAAATCTTGCATATGGAGAAGTATCATGGCCTGAGAATTTCCAGATGTCTTCCTGGTCTTCATCAGTTATTTTCAAAATCCAGAAGTGACTTTTTTACTGGGTTGCAAAACTCTGTCTGTACTATGCACATCTCTAGCACTAACCAACACAATACCAGCAGACACTACACAAAATTGCAATAGGGCCGAGAAATCACAGGTTTCTGGGGAATTTCAGCATTTCTCTTCTGAAGCAGGTGACTGGCAGGTGATTTCTGGCCTCTGCTTTGTCTATGTCAAGAAAAGAAGCATAGACACTTCTGGTGCTCCACAGATTTGAGCTCTCCAGAACTCACACAGCCCTTGGATTTATTACCTCTTGCTATCAGTGGAGCAATTCCTATTGAATTCCCACTGGGCTGAGTCCCAGTGGCCAATAACTTTAGGAGAAATTTTCTTGGGCTTGCTTTTCTATTCCCTGTCACTGGCACTGACTGTATTTGGGGTTGGTTGCTGAAGGAGTGCAAGGAATTGGCACCTGTCAAGATCTGTGAGGAACTTTTACTGCATCCTTGAAAAGGCCAGGAGGGGTGGAGGACAGCAGCTGTGCCAGAGCAGAGAGCACCACTGAAGTGTGGCTGATTTGTGTGTTGCTAGAACTGGAAGAATTTTTAGGAAGAGGAATTGTATTGCAGCATTTTCCTAACAATGTAGCAGGAAAAAGTAATGGGATTACAACCAGGAAAGAAATTCTGAGCAAACCTGTTGTGATGCAGCGGGGTCTTTAATGAGCAGAGCAATTAGTGATTAAAGGTGATATTCAGTCAAAAGGTTTATTTTCAGCTCAGTGGCCTCTAGAAAGAGGCACTGGAACTGACTCAGGAAAATCATTACTTCTTGTGGCACTTTGAGAGGACACAGGTCAGCCTGAAATTTTCCCTACTCTGCATTTCAGGTTTGGTAATAGGTTTTGGTAGGGATAGAGGCTAGCAACAACAATAGCTGTGCTATTTCTGCTGTACTGTTTTTCTAACTAAGCACAGAAGAAAGTTCAGTAAAAAAAAAAATCGAGCTAAAAGGAAATGATGAATGATAACAAAAGATAAGTCATTGTTGCATTGACTTTAAAAAGTGAGGAAGGTGGAGATTTCTCGGCACTAGAATCAGATTACCAAGGCAGCAAAATGAGGAATTAGAAACAGAACAGATAAGAGTTGAAGAGACTATTAAAAGATTACAGAGTCTAGAAACTGATAGAGTAGAACAATGACTGCTCAACCTATATTTCACACTCCTAAAGCAAACTAGGAAAGCATGCAAGAAACCTTTCATGGATGTACCCAGTATTAGACTATTCAATGAAATAAAATTAAAAAAAATATTAATCTGATCAAAACCACTTTGCACTCCAGGAACAAAAGTTCTAAATATAGGCTTTAGGCTATGAATGAGAGAATTTTGGAGACTTCAAGAAAACAGGTGTGTACTCACAGTGTCCAGTGAACACAGGCAGTCATTAGTTGTTCATATATGTATATACACATGTTCCTATCCACATATAAATGCATGTTATCTTTTGCACCAGTCAAAAAATATTAATTTGTACAAAGGCTTTATTAAAAAAAAGTCATTCCCTGAATTTTATTATATGCCCTGCAATATGGAACATTTTTTTTAAAGTCCAGGTTATGGGGTCAAATATTGCATAAAATAACAGCAGAGAAAGAAGAAAAAAAGATTGTAACCCTCTTGGCTATAAGTGAAAAGTTGAAAGCATCAAAGGAATGCAGAATAAAAGTGCAGAATGTCAAAATGATCCTCCTTAAATGCAAATATCTCATCACTTCAGCTCTAATATGATTATTTTTGCAGGGCTTGCCCTACTTTTTTTTTTTAACTTTAGGATTAGTTATAGTGCAATGTGTTCACCCTTAGAGCCATTTTGATGACATATAATGCAAATGAGATTAAAGCACTTTTGTGTTTGCCTCTCTGTGACCCACTGAGGGCTCAACAGAGAGGTGACTGCTTTCAATTCTGCTCTAGACTTGTTTACAGATTCTTGTTCCTCCTGAAGAGCAGGGAATGGGAAAAGGATGACACTCAAGCCAGAGTAGGCTGAGCCATCTTTACATCTGAGGAGCTTTGGGAAACATCAGTGCCTCCAGGCACAGTATGTGTTGGCACACTGGCTATAACCACAGACTACCTACACCTACCACACCCAGCACATTCTCACTAGGTACCAACAAAAATGCAGTCATTAAAATAATTTTTTTGTATTTTACGCTTCCAGGTTATGGCATTTATTTGTGAATTTTTTTTTTTTTTTTAGAAATTTTAGGGTTACTACTATTTATCCAAATGGATTCAAGGAAGGATTTTGAGATATCCCTGATGATAAGAACATTTGGGGCACCAACACTGTAGGCCATGCCCAAGATCATGAGTTCTCTTCATGAGCTGTAAAACCTCACCACGGAATCAGAGAATCACAGAATATCCTGATTTGAAAGGGACCCACTAGGATCTTTGAAATCCAACTCTTGGCCCTGCACAGAACAACCCCAAGAATCACACCATGCCTGGAACTTGTGAGAGTATTTTTTTAAAGAGAGAGCATTTTGCTTGTGCTTATTAAAACATAGCCCAGTCTGAGATCCCAATTTTCAGAATGAACAAACCCTCTACTAGCATAAATTAATGACATCTATTTGTAATAAGCTTCTCTGTGATGTATTGACTAGAACTAGCCTGCTGACTTCTCTTGCTACATCAGAATTATCATGAATTATGATAGTGTAACTCTTGTGGAAATGGTCCGCAGTCCATGTTTTTTGTGCAATGCAAAAATACCTACCAGGATTGGAAAATTTCAAAACAATTTAAGAGTAGTACTAAAAAATTAACTATAAAATATAGGAAAAAACAAGGAATAATTAAAGACTTAAAGAAGGAAATCTTAAAACCAATTGAAATGTGAAAGAATCCTGCAAATATAGAATCTGCTTAACTGCATATTTCATTTGAAATGCCATTAAGGTAAAATGCACACTACTTACAGAAAGCCCTGTTACTTTCCTTGCTACTGCACTGGGGAGGGGGCAAGGAGTGGGTAGAGAGAGCTCTTAAATAGAGTATCTTAATGGATCAGGGTCTAATTGCTAAGCCCCTGGGCTAAGCCATCGTTTTAGAAGCTGACACCTCCAGATGCTGAACAAGCAAAGCTTTCCAGGCACAAAGCCTGGAAAAGGATATTTAAAAACCCTACAAAGTTTCTATGAGACATCCTTCAGGGAATATGGAGATCATGGATCTTGACTCCCAACCCCAAAGAGTCTGTCCATTATGGGCTGTACCAGTAACATATCTTAGATGGTGCAAATCATCAGACTATCCTCCCTGTCTCTGTGCTGAATCACTGCTTAAGTTCTAGGCATTTACTTTCTGTCCAAGGGTGTACTTCATTCTTAAACCTCTCTCCTTAACCTAGGAAATTATTTCAGACTTGTTATACAACAAAACAGCTTAGAGCTTCCTTTGCTGTAATGCATTATTTTAATTAAAAAGATGTATATCAATTGCATGCTAAATAGCGAGCAAGGCTTCGACAGGTGCTTAGGGTCATTTGTGTCTAGAGCTGATGGAAGAGAATGGATATGCTCTGGTTTGCAGGAACAGGTGTAGAGCTGTGGTATGCTACTACTTCTAGTAAGCCCCCCTGGCAAAGGTGTGTGTGCTTTGGGGCTGACATCCCAGCTCATCACATGGCCCGTTCTACAGGACAAGGGCAGCGAGCATGTGCTGGACACAACTCACTTAAGTTTGGTAAAACCAGCTGGAGTTTGGTAAAATCCAAATTACAGCCCGTCCCCCAGGCATGGTTGATGTTATTTTCCACATCTTCCTTCTCCCACTCCGCCACCCTCCCCTCTCTGCCTGCTGAGCTCTGCACAGGCCTTACAGAGATAAAGCTGAGAGAGGAACTCGCCTGAATCACACAGGGCATGTTGCACATATGTGCACATATATAAGCATGTGTGTTTCCAGACATGAGCCTGAAAATCATAGAATCACAAAACTATTTGGATTGGAAGGGATCTTAATTTTTTTTAAAGGAAAAAGCAACACCACCTCTCCATTACTATCAACTATCAACATTTTAATGCAATAGATACACTGGAAAGCAGCCCTAGACAAGGCAGTTGTGGTATAGAGGTTCCACCTCTCAAAATGTGCTGTGATGCTTGGTTTTTTTGTTGCAAATTAATTTTATTAGATTTTACAGCCTTATCAGAATGGAAATCAAAGAATTAATCCAGATGTTACGGTTCCTTCAGTGTATTATTGTAAATAATTTATTCATTGAGAATTAATTTTCAGTAGCAACTCTTGGGCATCATGGATGTTACTTATTAAAAATGTAAATGCTAATACTGGTAAGTTATTCTGTACTGTTAAAATATTAAGACTTTTTTTCTGTGAAAACTCTACGGCACTAAACACTGTATGTATTTTGTAATGCTAAATATAAAAGACAAAAAATGAGACAGCCTTCTTTTTCCATAGTTATATTGAATCCTCTCAGTAAATCTTGAAAATTAAGCCAAAACTTCTGTGAATTTAATATACTGTCTTTGCAAGTGCTTTAATTTGGGATAAATCCTGCACTGTTATAGAGCACTACCAAAAAGGGAATTAGTAAAAGCACAGGAAGGAACTAGAACAGTTTCTCTAAAACATTGATCAGGCAGGAATGAGGAGCAAGAGCTTCTAGCCACTGGCAGAGGTATCAAAAGTGATAATTTCTTACTTTCATCTTAGAAAAAAACAACACCACTTCAACATTTCATCCATCTCCCTGGGTATTTTCAAAATATTTTGTATTCACTCAGAGTGTCTTAACTGCTTTTCTCATGCTTTTCCTTCTCTTTTATTATATAAACCAAAACAAAATACTCTTCCAGGAAGAAGTCAAGTCTCCTACCAGCACTGACACTCATCTATTTAAAATTTTGACAAGCTCAATGTAAGTGGGCCCCATATATTACAAAGTTATCTGACATCATTCCTTCAAAGGTCTGTTAAGGTGATCTAGCTCAAAATAATTATGCATTTTCATAATATGCTGATTCTAACTGTGCCAAACATCACAATCAAATAGAGAACCATAACAGACTTAAATACAGCATTAAACCCAATTCCCAGAAAGAGGGATCCAGAAGTTCTTTAGTTCTTCCAGTCTCAATAAATGAGACATGTTTTTCCTGTTGATGGCCACTGTTAGGTGCTTTGTAAAAATCCCATCTGCTTCTACAGAGGAAAACACCCACTCAAAATGGTTTATGTAGTAATAGAGCCTCATTTTATGGAAAAGGCTGGCAGTTCTTGTAGGATGTTTGGGTTCAGAAGACCCATATTTGAGATGTTCAAATAAGAAACTTACAGCTATAACAAAAATCTGTGTTCTTTGTGAATACCAGATGCCATAGACTAAAAAAATACTGTGGATTCATTGGTGTAATAATTTTTTGGGCACCTGAGCTGCAAGGGCCTGTTCCTTGCTCTCACACTGGTGTGCTTGATGAGCTTAAAGAGATCACTTCAGCCTCAAAGAGATTGTGTGTGTCTATGACATACCTTTATTTTTACAGCTGTATTGTGAAGTTACTGTGACTGCAGCCTTTGTAAAGCATTTTGACATCTAATGATACAGAAAGAGGTGACTTAGTTAGGTTCCCAAGTTCCTAGTGCTATTCTGTACCTTCAAAATGCTGTGGACTGAAGACTCCAGTGTGGAGCACAGAAGCAGCAGAGGAAGCTTCTGGGTAAGAATGCAAGAACGCAGTCCACAGCAGATGCTTTCTATAACAGAATTACAGATACAAGCACAGAGAGTTTATCTTGTTCCTATTGCCATCCACACAGCAGCATGTGGAAAGAATACTTGTTTTTTTATCTACAGATAATGCCTTGACCATTTGCTCCAGCCTTTCATTGGAAGCACTACACATCAGGGACTTATCTCCAACCCTGTTTTGTCTTAAGAAGCATTAAGGGGAGGTGATGAGGAGCAGAGAGGTTTCTGATGGGCCACTAGGGAAAGGAGTTACTGAGTGAAAATGTCAAGGTAGAAATTCTTGGCACCGTAATCAAGACAGGCTCTCAGGACCTTTTAAAATATGTCTTTACATCTACTTACAGTCTGGCTGAAACCAGATTTACAGTCTATTTTTGCAGCTGCCAGTCTCCACTTAGAAAAGCTTTAGTGTTGGATATGGATAGTGCACTTCAAAAGGTAGACAGAAACCTTTGAAGTGCACACCACTGATGTGAAGGGCTGCTCGAAAGAATGGGTTTCCTCTGACAGCAGAGTTATTTAAAAATGTTAGGATCCCAAAGGTGCTCAAGATTTCATCTATTTCATCTGTCTAGGTGGACAAAGCATTAGATTTAACATCTGTGTTTATGCATTTAGAAAGCACATTTTCCATATTTACCTTGTTTCTGTGTGTGCAAAGGTGAGAGAAAGAAGCCACTTATTTATACTGTGATGTTTTTCAATTTAAGAATTTGTTAACAATATTTTTGAACTTATGGGAACACTCTTGGAAAGAATCTGCAAGGGCCAACTACTGAATCAGCATAAATCCGTTGTGGTTAACAAAGCACATCTTTTAACGTTCAAATTTTGAAAATGTGCAAAATCTGGCATTTCATTGTCTTTTGAATACCTTTTTAGAAAGTTTATAGTATTTATCAAAGCACACACATTGAACACATTTCAATGGAGTAGGTTATTGTGTAAAATATTTAGGTATAATAAGAACACTGAAAAGGTTGAAAAGCTCTTCAAACTACCCATTGACAAAACCCACTTATATTTCGAGGGGTTTTTTTTTGACTTAGGTCAAATAACTATCACAAAAATAAGTTCAGGTACAAGCAAATCCCCTTGACTATAACATTTAATGGTAAAGTTTTATTTCAGGAATATTTATCTAGAGACATATGAAGGCAGCTAACTGAATAGATTTAAGCACTGTTGATACTGTAGAACAGTTCTGTAGTCCTGGCTATTGTACTTTTACTAAAAATGAGAATTTAAAAGAAAAAGTGAAAAGTTACAGTAACAACATTAAAAAAAGATATTTACTTGCATTTTTCATTTTTTTTTTTTTTGCCAGAGCTCTAGCAAAACATTTAATATACAAGTTTGAGAAAAACAGACAAAAAAAAAAATTACTGGAGGTCTGCAGGAGGTTTATTGCAAAAAGATGACATTTGGACAAATACTCTTTGAAACAATTTCACCCACCTTAGCTACAATAGTGTAATTTATCAGGTGATTTACTAAGAATCTGCTGAAGTACACACACCTGCTTGTTTAAATTTTTTGATGTAAGTCTGCTGTTAATTGTCATATTTATCTATAGCTACTTTGTAATATCATTTAGTGTGAGAATGTCATTTTTAGTAATAACTGGAAAACAATATTTAAGTGTGCTTATAATACTACAAAAGAGGGTTTTTATTTTTCCTCCGAAGTGTGACATTCAAAAGGAAAAACACTTTGACCCTTAAAATAACCTCACATATTGTTATGGAAGCACTACAAGTACCCTTCTACTGACTTTATTCCCTGGATTGAGGAATTTAAACACACATGTAGAAAACAAACAAAATTTAAGTTGATTTGATTTTAGAAAGGAGGCAAACATATTGGGGGATTTTTTTTTTTACAGCTAACCACTTTTTGCTTCCAATATAACAAGATAAGGGAAAAAGAAATGTAAAGAAGCTCACACACGTGGAGCAAGACCCACCAAAGGAGGAGGACAGTTTTGCACCAGTTTGCTGGGTCAAAGCTGACCTTAAAGCTAGAGTGGCTGGCAGCTGCTGGTTTTCTGCCCATTTCAGGGATCTTTGAGCAGTTGCCGCAGTAGTTTGTGCATCTCCTCCTCCTGCCATCAGCACAGGGGCTGGTGGCCAGGGCCACTTTACTCCTGGCTGGTCTCCAGCTGCCAAAGCAGCTGGCCCCTGGAGGCTGCTGGCAATCAGTGAAAATCAAATCAGCCCTGTGCTGTGAACTGGTGCTGGAGTGAACTGATGCTGGGAAAGCACAGAGTTGGTGTATTGTTCCTTCTGAGCCAGAAATGTAGATCAGCATTTTCAGGCGACTGCTCTCTGTCTCAAAAGGTGTTTCAGTCTGTTTTATTGCTTTAGGAATTTCACATTTAGACACATACATTTAGTCTTATTAGAATGAAACTGGAGAGATTAAAAACTTGTAGGAGAAATCAGGCAGCTTGATTCTAATAAAATTGTTCTGAATCAAAATTTAACCTAAGGATGTACAAAGGCAGCAATATTTACATGGAAGCATAAAACACTTTCTGGAACAAGTTTTGTTGGGTCAAGCAAAGGAGAATGTAGCTCTGCATGCATGTTCATGTTCTAGTGCTGGTCAAGTTTGGTTTCTTTTTCACATGAACAATATAATAGATATGTGGTCCTAGTGTCAGACCACACAAACAGGATTTTGTCTCATAAAGCCAATTCTGATCTGACTTTCACTTACCTGCAAAGTCTGTCAGAATTGAGCTGAATGGCAGAGCTGATCACAGCGTGGTTGACAGGTAGGAATTCCAGACTTGTCTCACTGTCTCTCAAGGCACTTGACAGATGAGAGATTCCCTTTTCCACCTGTGTGTCTTTTTTCCCCTGCCAGACTTGAAGTACAGGGAAAGAGAAAGAGAAAAAGAGTGTTTTTCTGCAGTCTTCTATCTCCATCCATTCCTACTGTACTGAGCCCTGCTTCTCACTCCGCTTTGTGGCAGCTTTTGTTGGTTCCCTGCCCTATCTCTGTAAATCTAAGTCAACATTTCCAGAGAAAATGCTGCTTAATAACTTCAAAGAGTTATTGCTTCTGTCTTTGTCTGTGCATGGAACAGCAGAGTAAAGAATAAAGAACTAATACAGAGTGACCTGACCCCCATATTTCTATTGAAGACTATAAACAGATGCTTGTCCAAGAAAATGCAGTTTCTTTGGCAAGCATGCTGATGCCAGGAATACATGTGAATATTAAAATCCCCAGAGAGACAGGGCACTTTCTAAGGAACAGTTTTCCATATCAGGTTTTAGGTGGTGAGAACCTGGTTCTCTGCCTCATGCATGAGCTGGGAGTGCAAATTCACTGTGAATTGATTTAGTGGTCTGTCAGCAAATATAACTAGAGCAACACCAGTTTCCCTGCACCTCCACAACTTGTTTAACTTTCCATCTTCTGAGCTTCCCAAGCACTGCTCCCTGGCCCTTGCTGCTATGAGATTCATCTTCAGCATCCTCAATTCTTCCCCTCCAGGTAAAGTTTCTCAGTTGAGGTAAGCAGATGTCCCACACATGATGCTCTGTTTTTGAGGATTGGTTGGTGTGATGAAGTTTTGCAATGTGAAACAGTAATTTCTTTTTAAAGTGGTGAAGTTCAAGGGGAATTGCAGATACTTCCCCCTGATTGCATTGCTCTAGAAACAGCCTGTCTTTGTGAAATGGGTTAGACTTCTCTAGAAAGGCAAACAAAAAGGCCTTATAACCAAGATGCCATGCACAGAAGAACTTACACAGGCCACTGGATCCAAACAGGGAGTTCTTGTTAAGGTAATCACAAAGCAGTCCTGTGCATGTTGCCTAGGCAGACCCAGTGCCTGTAGACACTGACTTCTGCTGAGTCACTCAGTGACTGAGAGGAGCCCTCATCAGTGTCTGCAGTGCCTACAGGAGGGGTCAGAGCAGGGACCAGGCTCTGCTTGGGGGTGCCCAGCAATGGGACAAGAGGCAGTGGGAGAAATGGATGCACAGGAAGTTCCACCTGAACATGAGGAAGAACTTCTTCACTGTGCAGCAACCAAACACTGCAGCAGATCACCCAGAGAGGCTGTGGAGTCTGCCTCACTGGAGATATTCCAGAACCATCCAGATGCAATCCTGTGCCATGTGCTCTGGGATGACTCTGCTTGAGCAGGGGGATGGGACCAGATGACCCACTGTGGTCCCTTACAACTGGACCCATTGTGGGATTTTGTGATCATCATAGCAGGTGACTGTGGCATCTTTGGTTTGTGCACAGACCCTACTTGTTCAATTCTATGCTGTGCTTGAAAAAAATAAAGGGCTTGGTTCTGTCCTCTAAAAATTCCCATTACTGTGATGGCTCAGTGATCTTCCACAAGGCCTTCCCAGTTTCTTCTCCATCCACCTGTAATGAAATTCCCGAATGTATTCTATTCATCCACCATCCTTTAATACTGTCCATGCTGCCCTAGCAACCAGTGCCACCTTCTCTGATCAGAGGCCCAAGGCTCTGATTTTGACCATTTGCTGCTGGTTTAGAAGTTGGCCTTTGTGCAAGCATGGATGACAGCTTTGCCACTTGCAGCTCGTTATATACATACTGGCATGGTGCTCCTCATTGCAATGAAGCAAATGTCATTGTCACAAAATTCAACAGTTTTTTTCCCTTTGAGAAACTGCTGTTCTTGTTGCCATGCTTTTAACTACTGGAATTAAAACACTAGAAGCAGAAAAAAGGCCTTGATAGTTCTGCAGATATGGGGAAATTCTCCCTGTCTCAGCATTTAGCACAGGCCAAAGAGAAGTACAGTATTTGGATGGGATTCCTAATCAGTTACCTGCACAATCCAGTGGCTTTAATACATTTCTACTTGTCAGCATCACATCTACCTTATTCACAGATGTATCACATTGAAAATCTTCCAACAATTAAATTTGAGACAGGAGAAAAAGAGAAAGAGAGAGCACCCTCAGCCTCATCTTACCCCTGACCAGAAAATTCAATATAAACATTACATTTGGGGTGCCTTGCCTTGAATGCTGACTGATTGCTAAATTCACTACTGGCATCTCTACCTAAACACATGCAGGGAAGACTCTGGCCCTCTATTTTGAAGGCTTACCCAACTGTGCATTCATAAAATTGGAACAGCAGCAGTAATTTGGCTTTCTCTGGCTCTTTCAGTTTATTTCTGGGTAGACCCCAACTGCCTTTTACAGAGATTTGCTGCTGCTAATTTGTTTTAACAGACCATCTGTCTCATTTTGTATTCTAGAACATTCTTCCCCTTTACTTGTCATGCTTCCAGCAGAGTGAGAAGTTGGACTGCTCGTGTTGCAGATAGTTACCAGGCTGCTGTTCTCTTGCTGGTGAAGCAGAAAAAAGGCCACCCTGTCTATGTTCCCTTTCCCTGGGCAGGAAATCCTCCACTCCTCTCAGCAGAGAAGGGTCTTGGCACCTTCATGGCTTCTCCAACAATTCTCTTACATTGAAGACTTTGCAAACCCCTCCTGTAAAGCCTTAGGACTAGACTGGAAATAGCAAAGGCAGGTAAAAGGAGCCAGGGGCTTTTTTGCTCCCCAAGGACAGTGTCACTCTTACTGTTGTCATGCCCACTCAGCTGGATCACATCAAGAACAATGTATTTGCTGCAGATCTCTTAGAATTATAAAATCCTGGAATGGCCTGGGTTGAAAGGGAATTTTCAGGTCACCTGGTTCTGTCCTCCTGCCATGGGCAGGGACACCTTCCACTGGAGCAGGTTGCTCAGAGCCCCATCCAGCCTGGCCTTGAACACTTTGAGGGATGGAGCAGCCACAGCTTCTGTGGGAAACCTGTGCCAGGCCCTCACCACCCTCACAGGGAAGATATTTTTCCTAATCTAATCTAATCTAATCTAATCTAATCTAATCTAATCTAATCCTACTCTCTGTCAGTGTGTAGCTGTTTCCTCTTGTCCTGTCACTCCAGGTCCTTGTAAATAGTCTCTCTCCATCTTTCCTGCGGGCTCCCTTGAGGTACTGGAAGGCCACAATCAGGTCACCACAAAACTTTTTATTTTCCTGGATGATCACTGAACACTGGGCGTAGCAGGGATATGGCAAAATACTCTCTGAAGTGTGAAGTACAGCTAGAGCGATTTTAATCAGTGCTTTATGCTGCCCCTTCAAGCCACAGGCATCATCAAAACAGAAATAGGCAGGAAATCATTTTATTTTATTACATATCCTGTTCTGACACTCATATGTTCAACTGTTTCCAGCTAAAGTGGGTAGGAAAGCTGCTTATTGTACAAAACCTGTGGATTTTGCATCCCATGTCAAAAAATTGAAACATACAAGACTTGAGAGAAGTGAAAACACAAAATAACTTACCACTGCTATAAGACTATATGGCATATTTTGCTGTCAGTTCATCACAGAAATCTGGAAATACTAATAATCCTCATTTGGTTTCAGATACCTAGGTTGTTGCTGTTTCTCTGAAGGGTTTGTACAGCCATTGGAGAGAAGCATTTAAGGAATCCACCTTAGAGTAAGCTGCAGCACACCCTAGAAGTGTGTATTTTCTGTAATTGCACAGTCTAAATCACTAACACAGTTGTAGATATCTTTGCTGTAGTGTTCTCATTTGACCCCGTTAAAGAAACTGTTGGAAGAGTTCAGGAATAATCACTTAGGAAGCCATTAGAATTTGGCAAGAAAAGGAAGACACACTGATGTTAATGGCAGTGATTAGTGCTCTAATTCATCAGGCAACAGGATTATCCCATCTGTGATATCTATTTGTGAGGCAGAGCTCCATCACCAGGTCACCACTCTCTGACACTGGCCCTGATTTCTGAACTCCAGCCTCACAGAATCATAGAATCATGGAATGACCTGGGTTGGAAGGAACCTCAAAGATTGTCTTGTTCCAGCCCTTCTGCTGTGGACAGGGACAACTTCCTCTAGACCAGGCTGCTCAGAACCCCATCCAACCTTACGCTAAGCACTTTCAGGGATAAGGCATCCATAACTTCTCCAGGCAACCTGTTGCAGTGCCTCACCACTCTCACAGGAAAGATTTTTTTTCCTAACATCTAATCTAAACCTACTCTCAGTCAGTCTGAATCCATTCCTTCTTGTCCTGTCACTATTTGCACTTAATCACTGAGGAAATTCTGAGCCCCCCTGGTCTGTGGGCTCATGAGGCTCTGAAAAACCACAATAAATTGCACATAAGACAACTACAAATAAAGGAGGTGAGTGGCAGCTAGGATGAAAATGAGTCCCACAGAGGACTGTAGAAAACCCTACAAACAGCAAGTGTCAGGCCTGTGAGCATCATGCAAATAGAGATGCCAAAACAAGAACTATAGTTCATTGCTTTGCAAATGTTTGCAAACACAGTGTAGGATGCACAGACAACAACTGAGGGATTCTTTGCAGGAACAGTGGAAAGTGTTTCTGATGGGCAGTTTAGCCTGGAGAAAAGGAGGCCAAAAGGAGAATTTATCACTCTCTACAACTCCCTGAAAAGAGGGTGTAGCCAGGTGGGGTTGGGGTCTTCTCCCAGGCTACAAGTGACAGGAAAAGAAGAAATGGCCTCAAGTTGCACCAGGAGAGGATCAAGTTGGACATCAGGAGGAATCTCTTTACGGAAAGGGTTGTTAAACTTTGGAACTGTGAGGGAAATGGGGGAGTTGTCACCCCTGGAGGTGTTCAAGACTGGCCTTGGCACTTAGTGCTATGGTCTAGTTGACAAGGTGGTGATTGGTCAAATTTTGGACTTGATGATCTTGGAGGCTTTTCCAACCTAAGTGATTTTGTGACTCTGTGATCATATTAATATTAAAATTAAAAAAACCTGAACCATTAACTGATTTACACTGAGCACAGAAAAAGGCAGATGGTGCCAAAAGTGAGGCTTACAAATAATTTATTTTTATTGCAAGGTCGCAAGATAAAGCAAACATTGTCTTGTTTTTCTGGGGAGAAAAATCCTGGAGAGGCATTAAATAAGAACCATTGTGAGAGAAGCTGAACATTACCACGTTCAAGTTTATCTGTCTGCTCTTAATGATCAGAAGATGCACTTCTGGAAGGGCACTTTATACTTTTCAGGGCACAGGTGAATTTTCAAAGGACTAATACCAGAGAAACTATAATCTTACTGCAAGTTCATAACTTATGCCTTTATAAATCTTGCTTTTATTTTTTCTAAGAAAGATGACATCAAAAGAGAATAGTTCCTAATGCTGGGATTGGCCTATATAAGCTCCAAACCCAAGTAACCCTACAACTTAATTTATCCTATATTTCTACACTCCTTGCAGGGGAAAAATTACCAAGAATTTAGCTTTTTCCATTTTTACTGCCTAAATTATTGCCAGGGCTCTGAAATTAGAGCACAGGTCAAGTTATGTTTTTTCAACCTCTTTCGAAAGCACCTTTTCAAGGAACTACCATTTGGGCTTTTTTATTTCACTGAGAAACTTAACAACTTGATAACATGGATTGAACATGATGAACACAGCAGAAATAACCTGCTTTCCTGTCTGGAAAAATGTAGTGAAAACATAACAAATGGTAGCTTTGAAAATGTGAGTGATACTGAAATGCCAGTTCTAAAACTATCAGACCCATAACTGAATAAATAGGTTTAAATACTGTGTGGTGGAAATTAGATGCCACAGGAGAGAAATGAAGCCAGCAAGTTATTTCTCTGTGATGTAGCTAACCACAGTACCTTAAAAGCATTGATGTGTAAAACTGTTCAGTGTTCAGGGGTTTTAAGTCTTAATAGACAGCTTGGGGCTTTAATTCTGCTGAAGTTCTGTAGCAGAAAGCACAGAATTAAACTGGCTGAAAACAATTCAGAGGGCAGTTTGGAGTAAATGCTTTAACAAAACAGGGTTAACACTGAGGATTGGTGGCCTGTATTTCAGTAGGTGTGAGCAAAACCAAAATGCCACTTGCCCAAGGAAAGGAGGTGGTTTTGGCCTTCATCCATTTATATAAAAACTGTATAACTTCATCTGTGACTGGCCAGCCTTAGCTGAGACTTCCCATAAACTGATAAATGCCATGGTCTAGAGGCACCTGGCAGACTTATCATCTACTGAAAACACAGAGATAATTTTTTCTTTGGCTACAAATGGATGCAAATTGAATGTTAAACTGGAAGAGTCACTGGGGACTTGCAGAGTGAAAAATAGATAAGAGAAACTAAAATAAAAGTGTCTGACAGGATTTTTCATTTCTAAGAGAGAACAGTACTTCATGATGGGCAACAAAGGAACAGATGTGTTTTAATAGGTTGCTTCATGGTTGCAAGACATTAATCTCTTGGCTGGACACACTAGTGAGGAGCTGGCAGCATTTCTGGTGAAGTTAAGGAAGAGGAATCAAAAGCAGCATTGAATCAAAGTGGCGACAAGAACCGGCACAGACAGAGGCAACAAACAGCTCACCACAGCTAATGGTCTGGTCAGAGCTCTGGGCACTGGTAGGGGCAACCAGCACACACCCCATAAGCTGCCTGAACACCACAGGCAGCTTTCTGATAGCATTACATAGAAAAGTGTTCCACTGAAGCATGACTAATTTTGGGCTTGGAAAAATGGGACAAGTCTGCAAGGACTAAGCTTCTCCTATGGAAAATGTGGGCCAGTAAAGCTGCAGGTCTTTGGCTGAACGCTGGACTTAGGATGAAGAGCTGATCTCAGAGAGATCCATGCTCCTGTAGCATGGGATAGCCTGGGACAGCATAAACCCAGACACATCTGCCCACAGCTGCAGCCACAGCTGACTGCCTGTGACCCTGCTCATGCTAGGCCTTTTTTCAACATGGCTAAAATGTAACTAAAATAACAACACTAAAATGCATTTAGAAAACAGCCAAACGTAAAAGCAAAACCCTCTCTAAGTAGTAAATGATAATAGATTGGTCTGGAATTTAAAGATCTACTTTCAAGCCATTACAAAATATTTGTTTTCGTAGGTTTCTTATTTTCTTCCAAGTTAAATGTGGCCATAGAGACATAATTGCCAATATAGAGATATGTATTTTATTAGGGTGTTATTAGTTTAAATTTGACCACTTTTTATCAAATTTATAACCACACAGATATAGTTCACATTTTATTTACAGAAACATATTGATTTTGCTGGTTTCTAAAAGGCACTTGGAAGACATGGTAACGGAATTGGAGCTGCTTTTTCTTTCAGATAAATTAGCATGAATTTCATGGACTGTGTGAAATGGATGCATTTACAAAACTCAGCATATTCCTGTGGCTTCTCATGCAGCAGCAGCAGCCGAGACACTTAGCACTAGAGACACAGTTGCTGGAAATGCTCGTGAAGAAGTGAACCATCAAGCACAGGTTTTTGGCAGGCTCTGACACAGCCTAACTGAATTAATTCTGCTGATTATACCCCCTGCAGTATTCACTTGATGGAATACAAGGGGCGAGAGCTGCTGCAGGTGTCCCTCCTCCGAAGGCGGCGTTTCGGAGTTGGTGCCCAGGTTTAACCATTGCCACAGGCCAGCCAGCACTGCAGAGGTGGGGATTCATTTCCTTTACTGTGCTTTCTCATTTTCTCCAGCCTTGACTATATTCTGTGCAAAAACTGGCTGAATTATTCTTGTGAAATACCAGCTCTGGATTTTATATCCTCTTTTTTGTTGTTGTTTACCAGGTTGTCAGGCCAGACTGATTCACAGAAATCAATTGTGTTTTTTGTTTGTTCAATGAATGTCAATATCCACGGCCTTAATGATAACTTTGTGTTACTGTCTTGTGATTGATCATTAAAATTTCACTGTAACATTTTGGATGCTTGGCTAACAGACTTTGATAACTTTCTGAACAAAATTATAAAAAATGAGATTTTACGACTGAATGACTCAACTTGAGAGCTGCTAAATATTTTTAAATATTGATCACAGCAAAACTTTTGGCAATTGGACATTTTCAGACATTTCTGATATTCTCAATTTTTTGGAATTAAATTAAAAATAGAAGATAGATTTTTTTTCATTAAAAGAAAAAAAAAAAAGGAAAATATACCCCCCAGTGCTAAAAATTCTGATTCAGAAGGGAAACTCTGATGCTTCATGGACATTTTGGTTCATTCTGCTGCCTGTTGTATGAAGTGATTACCTCAGACTATATCTGTTTTCATGCACTGTGAACAAAACTTGAACATCAGCGCAGCAAATGGTAAGACTCCAGTATTTGATAAGAAATAAGATATAGATAGGGAGACCAGCACAAAAAAGAAAATGGCAATGTTGGGAAAACAAACAGGAACAGATAAAGCAGAATTTTCCAAAATAAATTCAGTATTTATATTTTAACATTCCCTAAACAGTCAATATTTTTTTATTCCTTTCTATTTTTGAGTACCCCTGAGAGTGATATTAGTTGCATATTTTGCTTTCACAGTCCTGTGAATCTTGGCATTTGGCCAGTGAGGTGATTTAATTTTAATAGTGCTTATTGATTACAAGTCAGACCAGAGAACAAAAGAGAAGATCTAAGCCTGCTTGGATACATATAAATTTATTGAAATAGAGGCTGAGAGAATAATGTGCTGCCACACCTGTGTGTTTTTTCAGTCACATGGACAATCTTCAGGCACACCCACAACCTTCTCAGGGTAGCACAGGATTTCTCATCCCACCTGCCTGCTGCTTCAATTTGTGCTGGCACCTGACAACTGCACAAACACAGTTATGGACACAGAATCAGGGAATCATAAAGTCAAAGAATGGGCCTGGGTTGGAAGGGACCTTAAAGATTACTGTGCTGCTGGAGCAGCAGAAAGCAGACAGGGACACCTTATCTATGTTCCCTTTCCCTGGGCAGGAAATCTTCCACTCCTCTCAGCAGAGAAGAGTCTTGGCACTTTCATGGCTCCCACAGCAAGTTCATTTACATTGAAGACTTTGCAAACCCTTCCCTGTAAAGCTTAGGACTAGACTGGAAATAACAAAGGCAGGCAAAAGGGGCCAGGGACTTTTTTGCTCCCCAAGGACAGTGTCACTCTTACTGTTGTCATGCCCACTCAGCTGGATCACATCAAGAACAATGTATTTGCTGCAGATCTCTTAGAATTATAAAATCCTAGAATGGCCTGGGTTGAAAGGGAATTTACAGGTCACCTGGTTCTGTCCTCCTGCCATGGGCAGGGACACCTTCCACTGGACCAAGTTGCTCAGAGCCCCATCCAACCTGGCCTTGAACACTTTGAGGGATGGAGCAGCCACAGCTTCTGTGGGAAACCTGTGCCAGGCCCTCACCACCCTCACAGGGAAGATTTTTCCCTAATCTAATCTAAACTTGCTCTCTGTCAGTTTGTAGCTGTTCCCTCTTGTCCTGTCACTCCAGGCCCTTGTAAATAGTCTCTGTCCATCTTTCCTGTGAGCTCCCTTGAGGTACTGGAAGGCCACAATCAGGTCACCCTGAAGCTTTCTCTTTTCTAGGCTAAACAATCCCAATTCTCTCAGCCTTTCCTCATAGGAGAGGTACTCCAGTCTTTTGTTCATCTTGGTGGCTTGTAAGTTTAATATAATATTTAAATAATATTTATGAAATGTAGTTTACCTAATAGTTATTTTCCAAGTTTAATTTATCTTTTCTGAGACACAACAGAGAGGAAAGATTTGATAATCTATTTCTCTAACATTTTTGTCTATAAAAGAAAGTAAAAGATTGCTCATATGTCAAAGTGATGCTTTATTCACTATTATTTTTTAACATTTTCAAATTGCTGGGATTATGCACAAGCCTATTTTTCTTGATTTCATCAGATCAAGACAATGAGTGCTTTTGAAGAGATGATAGTCTTAAAATGCTCTTGTTTGCCCCAGTTATATTTTTGTGCATTTGGCTTTTCAAATTGTGCATGAGCAACATTGTTGCTATCTAACCTCAAACAAATTTCATAGAATTAATAGATAATTAATTAGCATTCTGAGATGCTAACAATCTCTTTCACATGGCTTTTTAAGGTGCATCTACCCCAATTTTGCTGAGTTATGCTGAGCATAACTAAGACTTTCGAGGGTGTGAATTTGACAAAAAATATTTTAAATCCAAATTTTACTTTATCCTGTTAAACACCTGAAGGTGTTTTCCTTTCCTTCTTACTCTTCCTCATCTCAGTCACGTGATCTTAGCAATCCATTATTGTAAGTCTTTTTCAAGAAATATTCTCAGCCTCAATGTGTATGAGCTACATGTTAAAGTATTGGTGTGATGGGAAGCATTGAATTAGAAATTAGGGAGGCTGAGATGAGTATGTTACCTTAGAATTTATCAAAAGCTAATGTTGGTACAGAAATAGATGTCAAACAAACATTTCTCTCCTGAACTGCTGATCAGTTTGGCAAAAATACTTAGTTAATATGAAAATACACTTAGAATACTTTGAAATAATTCCAACCAGAATTGTACTTTTTGCCATTTGATTGGTGAAGCAAAATCTTCAGATTTAAGTAGGAGAGACCTTTGTGTCTAGTTTGCTATTTCATCTGTTTTAATTTCACTGACTTACAAGTCAACATTTTTGAAGAACTGGTGGTTTCTTCAAACCATATTTGATACTTTGAAAGGCACCAGATATGTCTGAACAAAGACATTCTTATAGAAGGTGGCATTAAAAAGTCAGTAAATTTAGTTTCCTTTATAGTGTCATGTTTCTTCATACTTAGCAATATTATGGCTTTTTACACTGAAGTTTTTTTTTGAGAAAGGAAAAGAAAAATTTTGAAAAACCCTTGATCTTTTGTCTTATGGACTCACAGCCAAGATAGCAGGTGTTAGGTGTCTAACAAAAGGTCCAAGTAAAATGCTGGAATTGCAGCTGGACAACATGCTATATATAATAATATACTTTCTATAATTATAATAAAATTGGAGGACAATAATGAATTTCATATACTAATTTTATTCTAGTCCAGAAGCAAAGCCCCTCTGGTAATAAATTAGCAAAAGCTCACTACAGTTAAAAAGTAACAGGGTATTACAGGATTTGCTGCTTTTTTTCTTCTATTCTACTCTCTTACATTATTTCAGTTGGTATGATAGAGGATTAGCAGAAGAATTCCTAAGAAAACTCTAAAGCTTTCTCTATCTACTTAAAGTTTCACAATGCTGCATTTTTAAGGAGATTATTTCATATTAGTGGAATAAATTTTATTCAGATTTATATTGTAATGAAAATAGTTTATGCATGGGGAGAAATATCTAATATTAAAATACTGAAAGCTAGTTCTTGTGATGGCAGTGGGGCAGAGAGAAGGAATGGAAGCCATTGCTTATAATGACTTATAGTAAACTTCTTGGATGTTTAGATGTTCCTTGTCCTGATCTTTGTATTATGATTAAATATCTCTGAAGTGGTTCTTTGGAAGAATGTTTAAAATAGAATTAATTGTCACACCAATTTCCACACAGTACCTTGCACATGATTTTTTTTTCTTCTAAATTCTGTCCAAATTTGCATGTGCAGAAAAAATAATTATAGCTAAAAAGTAAAGTAGTTCAGTGAGAATAACAAAACAGAATATCTTTTTTGCCTTGAAATTTAGAGAAATCCCAATTCTTATTCACTTCTTCTATAACCTTTCTTCCAAAACTGATTGGTGCATTTATCTAATTTTATACGTGTATCATTAATGTACTGCTCTTAATTTATGCCCCTCATCTTCTCTCACATTTTGCACCACAAATTTGCTTAAGAGAACTATGAAACTGATATTTGAATTGTTTTGAGGTGCTGAGTTACCTCACTCTGAAGAGTCTCTGGAACCCATGACTGAACTTTGGAGAGCACAACACATCTGTCAATCTTAGACTGACAGCTTAATTTTCTGATTTAAGGTCAACTGTTTCTTAACCTGCAGAAACCCTCCCCCTTGAAGATTTTTGTTATTTCACTCCATTTATATTGTTCAGTCTCAGCTCATTCTACTTGACATAGGCTAGTCTAAGCCCTGCTCAGTGGTTATGGAATAGTCCCTACTGATAAAAATTGAGACAGTTTTGTCAGGTGAAAAGATTCCTTTGTTTGTTATGTATTTGGGCAAAAAAAAAAAAAGTCATCCCTTCTTTGTAGGTACTGCTCTTCTCTCAGTGTTTCACTTGGTTAGGAAGTGCTGGAATACAGACAGGTTTGTCTTTTTAAACTTTATTCCTCTCTGGTTATTCCCACACTGTGGCCTGAAAACATTTGTAGCCCCATCTTGCTGGAAGCCAGAGAAGTCAGGTGTGATTCCTGATGATCCAGGCAGTGAGGCAGAAAGCACACACTTCCCTGCCTGCACTCCTCACTGGATTGCTGTGTCCCAGGAGAGAGTGTGTACATATACAGCTCTTTTGTTTTTGTGGCCTTGCTTTCAGTTCTTCCTGTTCTCTGACTTGTGACTTGAAGAAGGCACTGGCTAGAAAACAGAACTCCTCCTCTTCTATGAATCTACCTATAATATATCCAAAATAAGAAATTCAAAGTACTCTGTCATTCTGCTTTCCACCCAAATACCTGTGATCTCAAGCTGAACTTCAACGTACTTCCAGGGGTCCAAAGGCGCATATATCACACATTTTATTTTCATCTAAAAGCTGTGCCAATTCCTCTCAGCTCTGAAACAGAGCAGGAAACAAAAGGAGCATGAGAAGGAGGAAAGAGATATCTGAAGAAAACCTCTCTCCTCCAAAGAGTTTCGGCATCCTGAGCTCTCAGAGCCAGTGGAGCAAAACTGCACCCAGATTTTCCCTGTCAGATCCTGAACTCAAAGACCTGGGCCCAGATTTTCAGAGGTATTCAATAACTCTGAAAGTGCTATGAAGGGCCTGGATTTCTACAAAGTGCTGAGTGCTATTCCTCTGAAAATCAATTGCCTCTACAGTGCTTCAAGCCAGGCATATAAAACATAAGAACTCCAAATCACTAGTTGGTCTTAAAAAGTCTTGGCTCTGAAGCCTGCCAAGTCAGCACCTTCTTTGCCTACTTGTAAAGGCAGCCAAAGAAAGGAAATAGATGAGCCATCAGCTCCGAGCATAATTTCTACTGATTCAGTCCTTAGTTCATGAGTTAGTTGGAAGGAGAAAAGGGAGGCATATGAGGAGAATGTTTTAATTCTCATAAGACAAAATCCAAATGCCTTTAAAACAATAAATAAAGCACTTGTTAGAGGAGTAGTCACCCCTTCTGTACACTTATAAGGAAAACGAATTAATTAAATTTTAATTATTAAACACATAAAACTAGTATATTAATTAAGTGGTTTCCAGTTGCAGTAAATGATGTGTCAGCATTTTTTCCCTGTATCTTATTTCACTGATGACAGCCAGTAATGGGCTTTCAGGCTCAATGAGGGCTCCAAGCACTGGGAGCAGCAGGTTGAGAAAAGCAGCCAACAAATCTTTTGACATTAAAAAGCAGAGCTCTGCCACTAATTATGTTAAAAGTCAAGCTTGCAGTTGCAAGTAGATGGTCCAGACAGCAAAGTGAATGTGGCAAAAACCATAACCCAAAACACTGGGTACTGAGACTCTGCTATAAGCCCAGTCTTTCTTGGACTAAAGCAGGTGCTCCAATTTGAAATTGTAGTGTCTACCTGACAGGGGTTTGGTGGAAGATTAGCTTGCTCAGGCTCAGAGAGAATATGGAAGTGATACAAGCAGGATGCAAACCCCAAAGGACACGCTGCTTTGTGTGTTGAAACATCTCCACCTCTGCACAAAGATTTCTTGGTAACAGCTTTTTCTGGTTTGCCAGAGGATGGTGGATTTTTCTGGTAATATTATAATTGTAGTTCACAAAGGAGATTTGTCTCTCTCTATCCTGTGGTATAACCACTTTTTAAAACTTTCATATACATACCTATCAGAGAGGTTTTACTTCGGCAAGAAATTTTGCTTTCGTTTTTTCCCCCATTCACTTTTTTTCTTTATCTGCAGCCCAAGTAAAGCCTTAAAAGATGTTCTCCAGTAAGCTTACTAGCTGACACTGAACTCAGAAATCAAGTGGAATTCTTTCCTAACTTCTTTCCACAAAGACTTGGAGTTACCCAGGCAGAGTGGAAGCAAACTCCTGACCATGCAGAAGTGTGCCAGTTCAGTTGCTATACCTGCCTGTAGACACCTCAGAACATCACAGAGCTCCCTCAGCTTCTGCTTGGTCCTGACATGCTGCTCCAAATCACAGCTTTAATCCCTGCATCTCTAGAGAGTCTGGGCTTTCAATCTTTTTTTTTGTGTCCAGTCTGTCAATTAGAGTGCCAGGAACCCCAGCAAGGAGCCCTTTTCAGTCCTTTTTCTGTGCTTGAGTGCTGAGAGATGGGCACTTCCTGAATTTCTTTATTGTCTTTCTTTGCTGTTTTACCAGAATTTAGGACCACTGGGGAATTCTGGCCTGAAAGTGTCCAACTTTACCTCACTTGTCCACAAGTAGAATCTGGCTACTTTATGCAGGCAAATGGGTCTGCTGGGCAGACACTTGTTCAGACACTTGGGACTGAAACCCACAAATGCAGGATGGCTGAGTAAGGAGACATCTAATTAAATTAAACAAAAATGCTTGGAAGGAGTATTTGAACTCCAATTTCATTTGAGGGGCATGTGACTTGGAGCTCCTGGGTCATAAATACATCTGCAGCTGGTGACAGCACTTACAGTGACTATTTTTTACAAAATATCTTAGTCATTGGCACATTTGTTCCTTAGCCAGAGGTAATTTAAACCTACAGATTTCAGGAGAGTAATCTGGACAATACCAAAAGAGTAGTTCTGTGGGGTTACTCTATCAGTTGTTGCTGTTTATTGATCTGCTGCCTGTTTTGCCAGTTGACTTTTTTTTGCATAGTCCAAAAGCTGATAAGAAATTTTCTGAAACCAAGAAAAAAAATTGAAGCTAATCATAACTGCAGCTCCGTGGCACAAACAGCTCCTAGGAGGCAGCAGGCAACTGGGTTGTGGCCATCATTGTTTTTACAGAAACAGATATCAGATTTTTGCATATTGTCCAGGAATGTCAATTAGACCACAGTAAAATGTAAATTTTATATGTAAAATGGAAATTGTAAAATGTAAATTCTGTATTCCCCTTTTTCCTTCAGCACCTCATCAGCGATGGTCCCAGCATATTTTTCCTTTCTCTGCTCTGTGACTACTTCTTAAAGTAATTCAGACAGTGAAAATCTAGACTGACTGAGCTAATAGCTTTCTCTCTCTCTGCATTCTACAGGCTGACATGTGCCAGAAACCCCTCAATTAAATATAAAAGCTGAACTGTACAATTATGTTGAAACAACAAAGCACATTTTATGTGCATAGGGAGATCAATTTATTTGAATGGTAAACAAATTTTATCTTTAGCTCATGGTCTTGATTTCATAAAATGTAATTTTGGAAACAAAGGACATTTCTGAATTTTCTAAAAAGAACCCCAAAAGTTTCAAAACTTTTTCTTAGTATGAATCCAGTATATGGCAAAAGGTTTGTAATCAGCTTTCTCAGGAAGGGGACATACAAGCATCAAGTCAATGGTCAGCAGAAGCACGTGAAAGCAGTAGCATGATGTGATCCAATCTCCAGTGCACACAATAATCACTGCACCAGGACAGGCTGGGGTTTGTCACAGCACATCCTGTGAGTGATCACCTGTTCCTTCTGACAATGGCCAGTCCTCACCCTGTACTTGGATCAAAACCTGTGCCCACCTTCCCTGCTGGGGTGTGTAGCTGTGTATGGACAGGACAGGTGGCACATTTGGTCACCAAATTTACTTCCTGTCATGCAACACCTGCAGCAACAGGTGAGGAACAAGTGGTTGCCCTCAGCAAAGATCCCAGGTACCTGTGCACTACTGAGGTTTAGCTGTCACTCCAAAAAGTCCCCAAGGCTTTAAAGTATGCAGTGCACTGCCAGGGCTGCTGCAGAGCTCTCAGCCTACACTCAGCACAGCTCTCTGAGGAGCTCCTGTAGCCTGCCCAGTGCATCACACCAGGCACTGTTTTACCTCCCTTTCCTCTTGTAGCTGAAAGATGTGGTCAGTAAGACACTGGCAAGGATGTGCTGCTATGTTGCCCTCCTGCTTTCCCCTACACCTTCTAGGAAAGCGAGAAATATGTGTAAGGTCTCTGAAAAAAAACCACCATCAAGCACTGGAGAGGAATGAGACCTGAACAAATAAAGAAACAAAGCTTCTACACTGCACTTGTACCAGTGTAGCTGTAAAAGTCTGAAAGGATTCCAGCTAATGGTAGAGATGAAAGTACAACAGCTGGAGCACCTGTTACACCTGCTGCCATGTGAACACCTCATCATCATGCCAGACTTTGATGAATATTTCCCTGGCAAATGAGGGGGTAATAATAAAACAGAGCTTCTCCTAATGCCCAACTAACTAGAAACGAGACTACACTTAGTGTGGGACTTCTCCAGTCCTGGGGGGAAACTGGATTTGAAAAGAAATCTGGGAATAGTCCAAAGACATGTTAAGGTAATGTATTGTGAGAAGAAAGTGGTCATCTTTCCAACACACTTATTACCCTATTTTGTCTTATTCAGACAAGGTGAAGAGACTTGTCCATCTCTAATCAATACCATACCTCTCACTGGCTTGAATGGATTGGACTATATTTAGAATTTCTGTATGGGGCCCACATTATCTTTTTTCAGAAACACCATCCTCTGTATCAACAGGCAACATCTCAATTGAGAGAACAGGGGTTTTGATAAACCTCTTCGTCTGGCGTGCCTGGCAAGGTTCCAGGTGAATAATACACTAAATATGGTGCTTCTTTGTTCTCAGGAGTCTGTGACCACAAAGCTCCTGGGGGGAAGGAGAACATTATCAGCTTAACAAGTGATGCTTATCTCTGATGAAGCTGCTGCTAGAATTTTTAGGTCGTGTTTTCAAGTGCTTTTCCTTTCAGATGAAGTACAAAGTATTAAAATATATATAAAAAAAACAAAAAAACAAAACAAAAAAAAACATAAAAGAGTTGACTTGTTTCCATGCCTCACTTTTTACAATGGGCAAATCCTGCTCCTCTTTTCCTGGATTTCCTGTGTTTCTAACCTAGTGCATACCTGGTCCTTACTTGCTTTTTCTTGTCATTGGGACGCAATGGAGAAATCAAACGGAACTGACCACTAAATCCCTGAAATGGTGTTCCAGAAGAAAGAGCTTCTTAAAGAGACTTTATAAGGAGTGTGACCATCACTGCTGGGCAAAGTGAGCTAGAATTATGGAGTGCTGTCTTAATCCTGTAAAAAAGCGGCATCAGCTGCCCTCAGTGCTCTTTACTAACAGAGGGATGCCAGGGAATTCCCAGAGAAATCGAGATGTGAATTCTCCAAGAGGATATGATTGACACTGCTTAGCTGGTGTGAATTTGTAGATTGGAAGGGGAACCAACATCCTGCAGAAGTGCACATGGGTAGGTGTTTCATTTTTTCTTCCTGCCTCTGAGAGGTGCAGCAAGTCCTATGGTTTCCCTGGTGGGCTCAGGGGAACTATCAAGGAGAATGCAGTGCCTTAGAATCTACTTTTGCTGCATTCAATTCATTTCTCACTTGGGAAACCTAAATCCCTGACACAGGTGAGTTTCTTTCAGGAGGCAGGATACCCTCAAGTGTCTTAACTTCTCCTGTGGGCCATATTTTCCAACCAGTTATCAACTTCTTCCTTCAGGACTGGAAATCACTGGCAGTATATGAAGCTTTGGCCACTCCAATAGTTTCTGAGCAGTCACTTACTAAGTATTCCACTATACCTGCAGGATTACCTCATCTAATATAAGATGAAGAGCAAGTCCAATAGCTTTAAATAAATTTTAGTCCAATGATGTCTCACCCCCAGCATGACTCTGTAGTGGGCATCATTCTTGTGGAATGCAACTGCAACTTTTTTCTAGCCCGTGCAAGGAGTTAGGGCTTTGTGGACTTGCAGAGAAGATAAATGTGAGCTATTCAAACAGTACTAAAAAAAACCCTGTTGATAAATTACAGGACCCTTCAGACATGATTGTCCCAAATTAGTGAACAAATTGACTTATAGCAATTTAGATAACAATGTCCACCTGGTCATATGAACATGGTCTATGTCACTAGGCGAGGTCATGCTTCATGCTGAAGGTTATTTTAAGCTCTTCCATAATAAAAAACACAGTGTCTTTGTTATGTGAAACCCATAAATACATTGCTGTTTTTTTTTCAGTTTCCATGAATCACCAGCCCACCACACTGCATACAGAATGATCTCTTATCTTGCCTCCTCAGAGAATGGTGCCAAAACATGGTCTATCATATTCTGGATCTAATATTCATTTGTTTGAAGTGAATTGCCTGGCTTGTATCAATTCCAGCATTTCCCATGTTTGCTATCCATAGTAAGACCCAAACTTTGGCACCCGTAGAAATGGAAGCTGGAATCTGAAATCTGAACTAAACTAACTCAGGAAACCCCAGTATTTCTATGTACTTTTTGTAGTTTCTATATGTTTTTAATGGATTTCTTTCTGTGTTTTGCCCATTTGCATCTTGAACTCATGTACAATTTTAAAAAATATGTCCTTCAAAGACAAAGCCATCCACAAACATACCAATCACTGAACAAAGATTGTCTCCTCTCATTTTGAACACACTGAGATTAAAAATGGCTTATAGCAATGCTCCTATACCTGATGAAGCCTTCTAAATATGACTCCATTTAAAATCTAAATTTCTTTTTCTTCTTTGTCATAACTGTCAGTATCATGGGTTTATTTATAATATATTTTAAAAGTTACTTCGCTGGGGCATATTTTCTTTTTAGAGGCTCAATTCCTATTTTTTAGAGGACTATGATTGAATGGAAACACCTGAGGAGAGTGTGAAGCCCTGAACCTCATTAATGTCATTGCAGCCACAAGAACGATACTTCAGTCACCTATGTGACTCACTGCTTTTTGTAAAGGCATGAATATTTGAATATACAGTTGGATGAGCTTTAAACTGATCAGCTTGTGGGATACATATGTATACAGGAGAAAAATTATCCTTTGGAATAGCATGACTGAAAGGGAAGGAGTGAAACTGTACCAATTTACATACGATGAATACCTGATTTATGCACAGTACTTGGATCAAAACCAGCTTTGATTTTCAGCCCAGACAGGAAATTGATTTGCATCAGTTTTACATATGTTGGAATTTGACTCTATTTGTTTTCTGCTGGAAAATTTCAATGCTCATTCACCACGATGCTGCACTAGGTATACTTACTAACAATGCTGCAAAATGCTTTTTAAATGCTACAAATACAAAAGCTAATGTTTTATTCTCATATAGGATATCCTCTAATTCAAAGTGCATCCCTAGGCATTTCTTCTATTTTGTTTGTTTTCCTTTTACTGCATTATTCCTGTATTAAACCCCAACAATTTTAGTAAAAGCAAAATGCTATGAGAATGTTTTCAGATTCTAATTTGATTACAGATGTTCAAACAAATATTTTAAAATCCATAAAGTTGTATTAAACAGCCTCTTCTTTTTATTTACATTTTTAATATAGTGCAAAATTTGTTTTGGTACCTGAAACAGTTGCCAATAGTACTCTGAACTTAAAACCCCACAGTCTTTGAGTTCCCAGTTCTGTAGTCATTGATCAATAAATCTCTTGTTTGAGGCAGCAATGACTTTTAAATGGATGAATGCACAATGTAGCCCTGATATCTTATTAAAATTTCTAGATTCAGCTGAATAACTTTCAGGATGACATGTCCCCATCTTCTTGGATCCTGCATTCTGGGTGTAGTAGAGCTACAACTTTCTCTCTCTCTCTTCGTGAGATTTAAACTAAAATAAAACTCCAAGAAGTTAGGCCTCTCCAGTTTTCCACTAAACCCCACCTGCTTTCTTCCATTTACTGAGTGTCTGCAATGTAACTAAAAGTGGTCATTTGAAACTAGCAGGCACAGCATTGCCAGCTGCCAATGATGAGACATTTTCCCAGTGTTATCTGAGTATCAGTGGAAAAATGAAGATATTTTTGTGCCTATTTTCCTCTAGTACAGTAAGCTGCAATTTTATTTTTTTTTTTTTTTGAGTCTGGCAACTGTAGAATACATCTTTGTTTCTTAAGTTCCTTAAATTAATTTAAAAAACAATTTTCTGGCTTTAGATGGGACCTTCCCTTAGATAGTATCACTTTCTCTCTGAAAAGACTGATTTTCAATTATATATATTTTAACCTCATAGTATCACTTTCTCTCTGAAAAGACTGATTTTCAATTATATATATTTTAACCTCACTACTGATCCAGATATTAGATGATGCTTTGTGAAAAATCATTCTATAGTAACTTGTTGCAGGAAAGTTCTGGGAATCTGGTGCTCAGAACTGTGTTCTGTGAGACCTGGAATGAGATGAATGTTGGAAGTCTTGTGTTCCTAAAACACAGTGATGGGAACAGAACTCTGTGCCAGAGCTTTGGCCACTTCCTTGCAGCAATCACTGCAGAAATGCATAAGATGTATATATTCATGTTCTCAGGGATTCTGCAGTCTTTCTTTGTACTCCCTCCTTTTCTGTATTTCCCCTTTCCTTTCTTTCCCTGCCTCCCTTGCACCGTGGCAGCTTCTCTCCCCGAATCATCACTGACTCCTGCCAGGGAAGGAACAATCAGCTCCTGCTGAGAGGAATCAGCCAGTGCACAAGGAAGGACTAGGGGGAAGAGGCAGAGTTCCCCCTGTTCCCAAACATTCCCTTTCATATAACACACAGCAAGCAGAGCAGCAACACGGGCTCTGTCCAACACAGATGTAGGGCTCCGCAGTTCCAAATTATATTCCTTGCCTGCCCTCTCTGCCGAGACTCTGCACAAACAGTTTTTCTTTCAAATACAGATTCATCAATATTTAACAGTCAGGCTACTGCCAAAGCAAACCTTGAAATAAAGTTTAGCCAGATGATCCAATTGCCTTCAGTTAGCAGTGAGCTCAAACACACAGCTGCTCAAAAACGAAAAGGTATTTTCAGCAAGGCTATAATTTAGGCAGCATTATCTTAAGGGATTTTTAAGCTCATGAGAAGCATGATTTGTGTTCATAGCACAAGGGATTTGCATAGATAACACATAAATCTATTAGGAAGCAGCAATAGCTGCAGCACTCACAGCCAATTGTGCACTATTGCAAAAGCTGGGTAGCAGGGACCACAGCATTCACATTTTGACTGGGGAGGGGTGGCTTCATGAGGGAGATGGAAAAAGTATGAATCACTCAGTTATTCTAAGATCTGCTTGAAGAAATTAGGGTACAAAGATGTGATAAAATTTCTTTTCATTTTCAGCTAGCAAGGTTTTATTTCAGTCTCTTGCGTGTTTGTGTGGTAATTAAGTTGAAGTAGAGCCTGGCACATCTAGCTGGCAGAAACAGATTATTTGTTTGGAAGATGCATTCACAAAATCAATATGAATCCATTTGTGAAAGTGGAGTAATTTAGAGAAATACCCAGTATCCTCATTTCAGTTCTGCCTGTTTACTGAAAACAGTGTGAAAAGAATTGGAAAGGCAATGTACACTTAAACACCTACATTTAAGGACTTGCCAGACAAAAGATTGTATAGTTATTAAGCAAATTTTTTTCCTGGATCCAATAACTTCCCTGTTTTATACCAAGAAAGACTTTCAAGAAGTTTAATCAGCAATACTTGATGTGGAATCCTGTTATAAATCTTTCAATGAGTTAAAGTTTATTTTTAAACTTGTATTCCTCCAATTTTAGCTCTCTTTGTGGGGGACATTTGACTTCAAGTCTGAATCCTAGTTCATCCTAGAAGTTTTCAGAACAGTGAATTACATTAAAAAACACTACAAAACCCAAAACCCCTTTGCAAGAGCCACAAATTACAAATGCAAATTAGCATGGTGCAAAGTTTCATTGGTACATATAAATATGCTCTTGTACTAGTCATGGTCCTTGCCATTAGAGAGGTCCAGCCTTATTTTCTGTAGGGCACACAGGGATAATGGCACAACTATACCATCATAAAAAATTGTTTGTGAGTGCTGGTACCTGGAAAAATTTGGCATTATATGAAGTCCTCCTGATCACACAAAACCTGGAGCTTTCAGTTGGCTTAACAATCACTTGAAAACAACTGGCATTTGGTCTACTGTAATTAGTAGGTAAAGGTAATATAATAAAGGAAATATAATAAAGGTAATAAAATTATGTGGTAAAGGGTCTAGAGCACAAAGTCTGGTGAGGAGCAGCTGTGGGAGCTGGGGGTGTTCAGCTGGAGAAAAGGAGGCTCAGGGAAGATGCTATCACTCCCTACAATACCAGATGGGAGGTTGGAGCCATCACAAGAGGAAACAGCCTGAAGTTACACCAGGGAAGGTTGGGATTGGATGTTAGCAAAAAATTTCTTCATTGAAAGGGCTGTCAAGCATTTGAACTGCCCAGGGAATTTGTGGAGTCACCAGTCACGGATGTATTTAGATGAGTAGATGTGGCACTGAGGGACATGGTTTAGTGGTGGACTTGGCAGTGCTGGATTAATGATTTGAACTGATGATTTAGAGTTCTTTTCCAATCTAAATGATATAATGATTTTGATCCAAAGCCCTCAGGTACTGCCATGTTAACCATGGCTTGGCTTTGTTGTTTCACGAGAACTTGTCTTCAGCTGCGAAATCTTAAGCTTCTATTTTGAGATTTTTTTGCCTTGTTTTTCTCTGCCTTTCCTGGCTGTGCACCCAGACAACTGCGCTGAGCATCATAATTGTAGCTGGTGAACTGACCTGAGCACTGAATCAAAAGTAACCTGTCCTGCTAAGTCAGTAATATTTCACAGAAGTCTGTGAGTCAGTTCACTCTGTGGACCTTAAAAGCTACAATGGGGCAACACCCAGCACAGAAAGGCAGCTGGGGCACACAGTCAGGGTGTGGATTTGTTCCTTTGCCCCAAAGGACACTGCTTAGGCAGCTCAATGACCTACCATGGTCATAATGCAGCTGTCCAGTGGCTGTATGAGAACTCTGCTTCAGCCTTCCCATTTTTGGCTTTATGGGCAGATTATCCCATTAATGTTCAGCTGGGGTAATAGGAATCCACCAGGGATGATGTAAAGGCTTAGTAATTCCCCAGTATGCACACAGCTTACCTTCCCTGTAGCAGCATAGACCTCCTGAGCTGGTTTTTCTTTACTGCATACCTCACATGGCTTTGAAATACATTCCCTAAGCAGGTAGATGTTTGAGCTAGGACTGTTAGCTGGTTGCTACAACCCCTGTGTAAGAGGTTGTGAATAATTCTAGGGACAGAGCAGTCACAGCTTCTCTGGGAAACCTGCCCCAGTGTCTCATCAACCTCTTAGTAAAGATTGTTTTCCTAATATCCAACTTAAACCTACTCTCTTTCAATTTGAAGCCATTCCCCCTCGTCCTGTCACTACATGCTCTTGTCAATAGTACATGAAAGGAGTTTTCAGCTGCTTTTTTTGGAGAGTTTAAATAAGGTAAGTGGAGCATGTAGTGAAAGACCATAGAGAAAGAGTTAATATTCACACATTTTATATGAACTCACATAAATGACCATGTCAGGAATGTACCAGCTTTTTCTTTTAGATTCTGGAGTTCAAAAGTTTTAAACTATTCTGAAGTGTACTGCCTCTATTCAAGTGAGCATGGAGATTTGGAAGCAAGGATATATGGGGAAAACAAATCCTCTTGTATCTCTTTCAGCTACATATACTCTGTGTGGCACTTCAGCTCTCTGGACAACCTGGCCCTTGACAAAGTCACACACTGATCTGAAAACAGAAGTTTTCCTAACTGCTTCTAAAACTGCCTGAAAAGCAATGGTAATAAGCTGTACATTTGTTCAAGATCTTATTCCATATGGGCAGGAAATGAGACCATTCTTTCAGCCCCCTCACTAAGAGACAAATGATGTGGAAAGTAATTTCTTGTGTACCCTTTGAAAGTTGTCTGAGCTGTGACCTCTCCTCTTGCTATTTTATCCTGCAGCTTGTAAATAAACCAAAGCTTTCCTAAGCAATTAACTTTACAGCACATTCTGTGCATTCTCCTTAACTTATCCCTCTGTGGACCAAGTGCCTCAAATGTCCACATTCACATTCTGAGGGAATCACAGAGTGGACCTGAGCATCTCTGTTCTGAAATAAGGTCGTTACCTTCCTTTTCCTTGTGGCTGTGATCAATCTTATGGAACTTCATTTTATCTGAAAAATGTTTTGGTTTAGTCTTATTAACATTACCTTGACATCCCACATTTCTTCAATGCTGATAAACTCTAGTCCTTTACCTAAAAATTTTAATCAATATGATTCTGAAAAATTAATTTGATCTAGCTTTAGTACTCATAAAACATCTTTGTGCATCTGATCACAAATTATTCAGCTGCTGGTCAGAGGTAACTTCAAGACAGCTCCTGACACAGGAATCAGGCTTAAGTTTTCAACTTACACACACCTGACTTTTCTGATCTTTTTCTAATAATTATATACATGTTATTGTCCTAGAGCAAAACAAACAACCCTCCCAGTGGGGTTAAGGACTAAAGCTGACCTTGTTCTTTGGAAAAAGATGTCTAGCAGGAGCAAGTGGATTCACAAGCATTTAGAGAAATCTAAATTGCAGAGCAATTTTGACAAGGTAAAAACAGTGGAATTAATTTCAGGATGGTTTTGACCAATAGTTTAATTTACATATTCTTTAGTTCTTTCAGAGCTCCACTCAGTAGTGCAGAGATGAGTGGAGTAGCTACTCAGCAGAGCTCAGGATATTATCTAATTTTTCATTTGATGCTCTGCTCTCCTTTTGGCTCTGTGAGGCAACTGTGGGCTACTCTTTCATCTTTCTGTGAGTCAGCTTCTCCCTCCATCATCTCAATTTTGAAAAGATCACCTCCTTTTTATGGATTTATGAATATTCTACATGTATGCACCTTGAATTTTGACCTTCATTTCTGCATGATGGCTTTTAATCTATTTTATCACAGAAGTGCAAGTAATTTATTGTTAAAATAGAGTGACTTTTTGTTCCTTCATAAAGAACAGGATTATGAATGATACCTGGGTTCCTCAGTGGATTTTTAGAGAGATTTCAATGAAATAAGACCCAAAAGTAAAGTAATGCTACTTTTGTTATTAATCCAGAATTATACTTCTTGTATTTTAAAATAAGAGTTGCTACCACATAAAAATACTACCATTTGAAATTGAATCTATTATTTATTCAGAGATTAGCAAAAAATAAGTCATTAGTGTTCCAAAATTACAAATGAAACTCAAGATAAATGCAGGGATATAATTTAAATCTCATGGATTATTTGAGTAGGATTACTGAAATTTTAAGAATTCCCCTCCCATTATGCAGAAAGCCACTCTGAGCTACATAATGCAGTTGAATGGATGTGATGAGAATTGGATGTGATGGGCTTGTGGATGAGAAAGGTGTGATTAAAAGAAGAAGAAAGGTAAGATCTTGCTTGGGGGAAGAGGCAATAGATTAGCATGTGGTCTAGATGGTTTTAAGTGGTTGATAAAAAGCCTAGATGAGTAGAAATACCTGCCAGGCAAAAAGTTAAAATGATAATTGTAGGAGTACTAGCTCATCTTTACCTTACACAGATGCTTTTCAAATCAATTAATGATCAGCAAAATAATCCACAGAGAACTTTTATGAAAAATTGCAGATGAAGTCTCTTTTTCTTGTCCTGTGAAACCATTTATACAGAGATTGTCAATTCTGTGGGCCATTCAGAGAGGAATTATATGAGCAGGGTTCCTTCAATTTTCTTTGCCAGAGTAAAATGGATGACTATCTTGCATTCTGCTTTCAAACAGAAACATGGCAATAAACACATCTGGAAAATACTGACATTACCTTAGACTACTGCAAGAATATATTCTGATTAACTCATGGCTTATAAAAATACTTCAATAAAATTATAAAAATACCTCAATTGTAAATAAATTTGATGTATCAAAATAGATAAAGACTACAAAATAGTACCAATAAATATATTGGAATATATATTGGTATATATTAAAAATACATTCCAATATATTGGAATGGGTTGATCACAGGACTCCATGAAATCCAAATGGATCTGCCACGTTTAAATGCAGCTTTGTTACTTGAATTGTTTGCAATAACCATACTTTTACTTTAAAGTGTTAAGCTTGGCCAGTGTTTGATTAATTCATCCCATAGCTACACTGTTTTCACCTGTGCCTTCCTTAGCTAAAAAGCAAAGATTCTATAATAGTACAGTGAGATTAAAAGTCTAGTTCTTGGTTTCCAAACTTGGGTATTGTTAGGTGTTGGGTATGTGTTATCAAACATAAGGCCAAGTGAACTCATCATATATGAACACCATAAGGTTTCTAAAGATGTGTTTAAATGTGTAATTAAAGTTCAGCTTTACTAAGCTGAAGATCTGAAAAAGAGGGCAGTGGACTTTGTGCTTCCAAAGATTTACAGGGACATCTATACTGAGCAAAGGAGAGTTCAGAAAACCTATTGACTGACACCTAATGGGACAGGGACAATAATCTATTGCAGACTGACTCTATCCAGAGGCACATTCTTCCCTAAGCATCCTGCCATATTGCTTGGTCTTGGATGGACTGAGTGCCCATGGCTCACTGCTCTACTGATGCAGCTATATTGCTTCTGGCTCTGCTGGAGGATGGAAATGATGGAAACGACCTCACTTCCTGCCATTTTAATTTTCTGTCAAATTGCCAGCCTCTTCTTCAGTGCATGGAATTGTTATCCCCCTCTCTGCTGAAAGACAGCAAAACTAGGACTTGTGGGAATCATCAGCAACATTTATGAGAAGCAGGGTGTGGAAATTCTTTATCTGATACATGAGAAGATTCCCTGAAAATACTAAATTAATGGTGTAAAGTAAGCAATATGGGTATTTTTCATATTTATGCTACAGCTCATAGAACCTATTCAGTTAGGAAGTCAAGAATTTGTTCACTTTTTAAAGAGTTTATTCTGTTTCTGCTTAAGTCATTAGCATAGGACATGCTATTCTAATCACCTTTGGCAGAATGCAAATAAAACATTGTTTCCTATTCTTTCTCTCAAGTTCCACCAATACTGATTTGCTAATTCATTCTGGCAGAATACCAGGTGTCCCATTGTGTAAAAATGCTTTTACTCATAAGGTGAATGAAAAGTTCAATTTCCCATTACTATTTTTCCCATCATTTGTTTGTAGTATCATATTTTGCTTTATGCTGCTCTTTCCCACAGCAATAGCCCATCTGCAATGCATAACTAAGGACAGGCAAGGTGTTTCATTTGAGTGTGCCTTAGAATACCCTTGTTTAGGAGACAGAAATGCCCTGTTTTATCAGTAGCTTTGCTGATACTGATTGCTTAACTAGACACAATTAATGGAAGATACAATCTCCTTTATCACTCTTACAGGAGATACCAGCCCTGTGACACCTGAAAGATTCCTCAATACTGTACAATAAAAGGCACAGTGATTATACTCCCTTCCAAACTCTCAGATAGACACTTCTTGTCCTGAGATCACACAATTGCTGGTGCAAAGTCCTGATTTCCTTTGTATGAATCTTCTGCTTCTTCCCCCATTCCCCTCCAGAACAGCTTCCCCTCTTATAAACATCATGGTTACAATGTTGTTACCAGGTGATGTTAACGATCTTGATCACCAGGTTCACAAAAAATTGTAGTTAGCAGATTAACCAGGATTTGAGAAATAATTAAAAAAAAGATTTGTAATAAAACTCTTCAGTGGAAAACTTCTCCCAAAGTCAAGCACAAAATTTCCTTTCTGTCTCTTGTCTCACTGTGTTCAAATGGATTGTGTGAAGGAAGGATATAGATTTTAAATTACAAACTTCAACACCTTTCTTTGAGATAGAGATGCCCAAGGCTTTAGTTAACATGATCATTCACTTTGCAATTTGTCAAACTGAAAAGAGCGGCTTGGGCACTCAAGCTGAGCTCCTTGCACCAGTAGGAAAGAAGGGATGAGAAGTGCAAATAGAGACACAAGGTGCCATTTATCCCAGACTTGTAATCTCTTTTCCTTCCACAATCATGGTAGGAATCACAAAAGACCAAAAAGTTATTCCATACTTAAATATAATTATAGAGTGGCAATATCTAAGATATCTGCCACCATCAAATGTTTTATGAATGCAGTAATAGGAATTGCATTCAGTGAAAGTATTTAATATAGCTAGGAAGGGAACTTTGATCTTTAATTCCACACAGGACACAAATGCCCTGAGCATGTTCTTTCACCCAAACACTTGTGAAAACTTCTTACAGTGCATTCATATGTTGAAGAACAGTGGAGGAACAGGGCCACTGACTGTAATTATGCAGGTACTGCCTGGATCTCTGTAACTGGAAAAGGGTCTGCAAAGCTGCAATGTAATTTATAGGGCAAGGAGACCTCACTCAGGTTTCCATTAGAAGGGAATACTCGGTGGATAGTCATGGGAAGGACAAGCACAGTCTTCTCAGGCTGCATTATCCAGGAACCAGGGTATCTGGCTCCATCACACACCTGCTCTACAGAGGACATCAATCATCCTTTTTTGGGATTCCTTCCAATGCACAGTTCCCCTCTTTATTTCATTATTTGAGAAGAAAAAAACCAACAAACTAAACTATGCCATCACTTTGTTTCCAAGGCTTTTCATTTGTTTTCAGATGCCTGGGTTGTTAAAGCTTCTTTTTCATTTCTCTACAATTTCTTAGACAGAAATGTCAATAGAAATCTGTGCTTATTCTTAAAGAATCTTTATTGATCTCTGCTCAGGCTCTAGGAAACTACTTAGGAATAGCTGGAAATGGTGGAAAATGGCATCACAGTGACTGTTTTGGCCTGCTCTTAACTGCCCACCCACAAACCCCGCCAACATCAGGGGGAAAAGGGAAACAGAGAACAAAGTGCAAAGGTTCCTCATCCAGGTCATATCTGCTGTCCAAAGACAGCAACTTGATTTTTCTCTCGCTCAGTGTGAGGCATTTTTCTAAGTGTATTTCAACATGACAAGTATCTCAAGAGACTCAAAACACACATCATCATCTTGCTCTGTGAATCCAATGACCTTACTCTTGCATCCATAAGGGTAGATGGATGACATTTCCAGCATTTTTCCCTGAAGAAAGAAGACAAAAGACATATTAGAGTATGCAATTGCCTGCAAGCTGAGAAATGTGTATAAAAATGAATCAGGTTAGTAGTCACTCCAGGCAGCACCTTTCCCATGGACTGTCAGGGATTAAATGAAAGAAAAACACAGTCAGGAAATAGTTCTGGTCTTACACCATGTGTTACTGCAATACACTCATTAGAAAGGCTGTTTAATACTAGAAAAGTGGCTCAAATTTACACCATTTATTGTGAATTTTTTAATAAACTTCATTATTAGTACTGTATTGCATATTGTCTGTCTGGCTTGGCTTGCTTATCCCTGATAATTAGCAAAGTGACCTGGCTTCTACTTCATAAAGACCAGGCACCAAAGAGCATTGACAGTCAACTTCTGAAGTGACCAAGTGACAAAATTGCACAGCAAGTGTGTACACTGAAATGGTGATGATTTTTACAGTTTGCAAATCACACAGGCAAAAAACCAAACCAAACCAAACCAACAAAAAGGGAAAAACAGAAAAAGAGACTAACAAGGCATCATTTTTCCCATCAGCTGAGGATGAGGAACTCAGATTTGACCTACAGCTTGTCTAAATTTACAGACTTTGTCCTATAACTAAAATTTTGCAAGACAAAGTGATAAATAGATTTGTTACAGTGTCAGAAATTGTCTTTCATGTAAGAGGTCAAAGAACCAGGATGATTATCTCAAGACAACTTAGTTAATGAAAAGAGTTTGTCATTAAGTGAGGCCAATCCTTATTTGGAGCAGCAAACAATGTGTTTCAGATGCCAACAGTTGAAAGAAACTGCCTGAAAATTAAAAGCACTTAAAAGTCCTTTGGGGCCAGTTGGAGTTCATTACATTTTTGTTTCAGATGTTGTTTACTTTGGCATGTTAAGCTATCCAGAATATTCCATCAGCTTGAAAGTGTGCCTTAGCAACCTTTACATCTTGGTTCTTGTCTGATCCACAGGGAGGCTGATGGTGCTGCATATGATAGTGCTCCAGAAAGGCCCCATTTCTGCACCAAATGCTGCCAAAAAGAGCAGCAAACATCTCCTCAGTCTTCAAGTACTGATATCTTACACAGTTCTGGATGAAGTAATTACTATTCCATTGGAGAGAATAAAGGCTACTATGCCAAACCGAGCTAACACTTTCATTTATAATATATTCTTGCAACCTGCTCTTGACATTGACATTACCCTCTATAGCTTACTGCAAAGCTTCAGTGTGTTAAAAGAGCACCAATCGTGCTTGAAACATTCTGCTGTTCATGTGGAAATCCATTTCAGAGTCAAAATCACCCTGTTCTGAACAGGATTTATACTGTATGAGACAGAGTTATACCCACACTCCATCCCAATGAGCAGGTACAGTCCTGTGGTGTGGCTTTAGCACATCTTCCCAGACTCAGACCACAGCTAGAGCAAAACCCAGGTAAATGATCCCGTCCATGGCAAATATGCAGAAGTAAATCTTACCTCCTGCATTTAAGAAATTGTGTTTTCTGCAGTCTACGGAATTCATTTGTATTAATACAATGTTATGGCTGTTGTGTCACATACTGTTTTTTCAGTCAATATCACAACTTGTTTGTTAGGTAGGCTCAGTTCATAATTTTGGAAGACTGATACTGTAAAAAACTTACAGGGGATTAGGATTAATTTAAAACCAACTGTGGAAAAAAAATTTGGTCTTTAAGACTTCTGATGCTAGGTCAAATACTGCTCATCACTAAAGAGTTTTCCTGCATAAAGAAGAAAAGACTCACCTGATTGAGCAAAGAGCAGATCAGCATGACTGAGGAGGGGAATGAATGTGGGAGAGAAATTCAGGTACTGTGAAGCAAATGAGCAAATCAGTGCAGAATGGAGGAGTGGAGCAAAACAGCCACCTCGTCACCTTGGAGAACAGGTGGCTCTTTAGAAAGAATGAAAAAGGACATAAATGATCCTCAGGAAGGAAGGAATATAGGAAACAGGTGTACCTGCTCCACAAAATACCTAAGTGGAATTGTAAGCAGAGTAAAAGCTGGAAAGACCTATGAGCTGAGAGACAAGAACCATGATATTTGCACAGGAGACTAACAGCTAATAACAGATCTGTCAACAGAAAATTATGAACAGAAAAGTTTAGAGGGAGAGAAGTTTGACAGTGAGTTTAGTTGGGACACATGGAACCAAAGTTCAGTGATTGGAATTATTACTTCTTGTGGAAGAATTCACTTAGACTGTATTCATATATATATATATATATATATATATATCACACATATATAAAGCAAAACCTACTAGTCAGATCTCAGACAGGCCATTTTAACACAGTGCCCACATCAATATCTATGGAAATAACTGGAAGTAATGTCTAAAGCACTTATTACTTTACCTAAGAAATTAAAAATCTCCACTACTTAGGAAAGATCTATACCATTTATCCTGGGACAACATAGGATTAAAAAGGCCTCTTCTCTTGTCAGTAAAATTTATGCTAGCTAAGCATCATTTATCAAATCACCAAAATAATGTTGGAGTGAAAAAAGACTCCTTCATTTCAATTTCAATGAAAACGGGACTGAGGAAAGAAAACCTGCAAATGGAAAAACTGATAATTGCCAGGGAAAAATTTACCATCACAATACTTCTGAAATAACCTTGTGAACAAAGTACATTTAAAGCATAGAAGCCGAAATAGCTCTTGGAAGCAATGTTGATTTACACCACCTGAGAATCTGCACTGTCCACAAGACAACAATCAGACTTTCTTCCAAGCACTGAATAGTTTTCTACAGTACTGTTATATTATAATATGACTAGGAAATGTTGCAAATGGATCTAATTAGTATTATAATCTTAACAATATAATCTTGAAGTCCTTGTCAAATGTTATTTCCAAGACATAGAGAGATGTCCTACAGGCAGAAGAATTAAAATAAATAGATTAAATAATTTCCTACTGGCGAGATATCCTAAAAAGCTAATAGGTTTAGATTCTGGATTGGATTCTGTAGCAAAGATATTTGATTTACTTGTCAAAATTTAAAGATCTTACAGTCCTCCATTAATCACTATGAACAAGATAGGTTAATTAGAAAACCCAAACTTAACAATTACAATTCAGACAATATTTTGGCAGTGTGTATTAACTAGAGGTCAAGTAGGACTGTGCCTTCAGTCTAATATTTTACATCTAAGTTAGTACCAATCCATGTGCTCCACTGTTTCAGATATACAGTAGAAATTCTGTTTTTTAAAAAATGGTGGCTTCCAGATCCAGCGAACTCTCAAATCCTCCAAAATTTGGATGTCTGGCTTTTATTTGTGGCTGCTTGAGTGATGAATACTGAAACCAAGAAGGCAAAGTCTGACCAGATTTTGCCAACTCTCTCAGCCTGCTTTCAGCTGTTTTTAGAAATCTCCTCCAATAATTCTTTATCAAAATCCATTCTCTCTGTAAGAAAAGGTTCATAATTGCTTCAACTGTGAAGGGATGTTATGGTTTGAAGTATATCACTCTAGAAATAAGGCCAGTCATTTAATTTGACCTTTACAATATTTGAATAGTTTCCAGATGACTTCCAGACAACAACAGTGCCTCTTTGGAAGTAACTCTTGCCTGAGAAAGGGAATCAAGTTATTAAAAATGTAAAAAAAAAAAAAAAAAAGCCTCCAAGTGCATAAATAGTATCAAGCAGGTCAGTAATATTCCAGTATAAGCCAATGTCCCTTATCTTACATTATGTTGATAGCACTGCCATCTGTTCCACTTAAAAGCTTTCAAGCCGAAAGAGAAGTAGTATTTCATTAGCAAATACTTTCTGCTAATGTACCATCTTCACCTCTGCTTGTGAATCCTGTAAAAAAATCACCTTTGATACCCTTTATCTTGCAGATGTTTCTATAAGAGAGAGTCTTTGGTGGTGCTAAAGAGACAGGGATTCCTGTGGAATGTGCTCTCTTCCCTGCCAGAGCACCTCTCACTGAGAGGGGGAAGAGAAGGAAAACACCCACTCCTTTCTGTGCCATTGGGAGAGAGAAACGGTGAAACACAGAAGAGGAGTGGCCATGGGAGCTGTGGAGATGGACTCTGTCAGCTGTGAAGTCTTGCACAACCACCACTGGTCTTGTCAGAGTGAGGATACTGTGATTGTAAAATCAACAATGATTTAACTTCTGTGCATGCAAGATGTTTTTTTCAGCTCTGTAGAGCATTAACTACAAAACCTACTCCTGCTCAGTGCACAAAACCCTGCTGCCCAGAGGCAGACGAATCTTTGGACACGAACCATCACATCTGAGGTCCTGAAGACAGATCTTGAGTTTGTAAATGACCAGATACAATTCCAGACCATGAGTTCCCCTGAGCAACCAGCAATCCGAAAGCAAGATCCTTTTGCTGTCTCTGTTCCTCTCCATAGCTCCAATCAGAGTTATGGTCACTCATACTTTTAGAAATGAGTAGCATTACAGATGAGCTTTGCTGTTAGTGACAGTAGGTACCTGAACCCTGAGCCTTGCAGTGCCAAGATTTAATTCACCACTCAAAAAAAAACAGTTAAGACACTGTTTCTGTACTTGGATGGTAAGTTATGCAGAAGTTTTCCTGTTTTTCAAGCATTTTGCAGGGATATTGCCCTGGGGTCAGTGAGAAAGTCAGGTATTTGAGATGCTGAACAGAAATATGGCTTGCTACAGTTCAATGAAATGAGAACAGGCAGCAAATTATCTCTGAAGAGTCCTTAATGCACAAATTAACTGAGAGACAAGGTTGCTTTAACTATTCATCATACAAGGGGAAAAGTTAATCACTTGTGCACTTTCTGGCGCAATTTTTAAAACAAATTAATTTTTAATTATTACAATTAGCATCTAACATAAATTAGACGTATTGTCTGTATGTCTTGGGGTGCTTTATGATGACAGTGTACTCCCTGATCCTCTGCTTCATGACCCAAATTGGTTGCTGTATCTTTGAGGCGGGTCCAGAGCAGGGATGAGCCTTGGGCTCGCTGGCAGGTTTTTTCCAAAGCCTCGCTCCCCAGGTGTCCGGGCTGCAGTGTGGTCTGGGTTATGCTTGGCTAGCTTGGTTTTGTTAGCCCAGGTGAGAAGGTTTTTCTTTCCCTGGCCTTGGAGAAGCTGCAGCAGCAATCCTTTGGCAATCTTTCAGGGTGAACTGGACAGCTTGGTTAGTCCAGGACCAGAGAGACAGAACGAGACCTGCGGGAGAGGGGTTGGTCAGGACCGGCAGGAGAGAGGGGCTGCACCATCTTGGCCCCAAACCTTGGGAAAGCTGAGCCTGGGACAGGGAGCACACCAAGGCCACCTGCTTCATCTGCTGGTGGAGAGGAGGTCAGTGCCAGGGGTTTTCATTTATTTGCCTGAACTGCTGTGTGAAGCTCCTGTTTGTTTGTTTTCCTGAGAGAGAAATCCCCACCATCTTCTATAACATGGCATGAGCTGGTATTTTGTCCCTGACATTTTGGGTTTTTGTTCCACTTTGTGCATGGGGGTAAGGTCTGACAGCTTAATATCTAGCATTTATTTACTTTTTTTTTTTTTTTTTTTTCCATGCCTTTTGGGCATTCAGTTTTTTTATAAACTTTTGGGTTTTTTTTTTTTTTTTTTTTTNACTGATATTTATTTCATGTTGGTACAAAGGGATTGTGGGAACCCTTTTAGAGGAGATGACTCATTCCAGAGTGTCTTCTCCTAAATTTGTCTCTAAACTGTAACACTGTGGTAAATACTCTTGCACTCTAAATACTGTTATGGGAATAGGCAGTATGCAGTATGTTTGTCCAATTAGCATTTTCACAGTCAAATAATCCAAATTATTTAATGCAAAAAAAGTCTTAGTAATAATACAGTCAAAATTGTTACATGTACAAAACCACCTTCCTAGCATTGACCCCTTGCCTGTGGTGGTGTCCTAAATCTCATGTCTCATTCCACTTCATTCCTCAGCTTCTCCCTTCAGCTTTCTCCCTTCCTTCTTCTCCCAGGAAGGAGTGAAAGCTGCCCCACAGTCTCCCACTATTGCCTCGGGCTGCCAGCTCCTTCCCTGGTAGCATTCCCAGAGCAGGATCTGGGCAAGGACACTCTGGGAACCCAGTTCAGCCCCTCTCAGGCAGTCCAGACACCCCTGGGACCCACCCCTGGGATATCTCCCAGCAGTGACAAGTGTAAGACACTTCCTGGGTGACAATGTAATATTATTAATTAAAAAAAAAAATGAAGGGCAGCTATTCTGTACTGACAAACTGACAAAACTGATGGAAAACAGTGTTTTAAAATAATATAGTCTACTGAAATAATTGACTTCCTTCTAATTCCTTTTTTGAGAAAATGAACATTACGCATATTCTCATAATGTATTTCATAAAAGATGAGTGATTTATGAAAGACTTGCCTGTGATGAAGAATTAAAAACATGCAGCCACAGATTCAGATCTTAATTGTATTCTTTGTGTTTCCTAGTAATTCAATAATAAATCTTTCATCTTTTAGTGGTATAAGCTAATGTTAACAGAAAAATCATTTGGTTTTCAATAAAGAGGTCAGCTACTCTTCTGTTTCATTTCACCACATCCTGCCCTACACAAAATAGATAGCAAATATTTCTCACTTTTCTGTAGGTCTCCAGCAGCAATCTCTCTAATTCCAATATTCAAATCTGAAAAGGGGCATTATTTATGCATGAAAAGAACTCATCAAATAAACAATTCCTCTAGTATTAAAGATTCACCAGCTATACAATAATTTGGTCTGAGAAATATTAATTTCTCTTCTGTATTGTGAATTTAAACTTCATCCTTGTAAGCCATTTCCATTCAATTGGCCATGAGACATCTGTTAAAGTTATCTCAGCCCAGGGCCTGTGGACTTCCAGTAGCAGGTCCAAAATCTTATTTACTAGGTAACAAGCTGCATTAGTCTTTGTGACATCAGTGGGGTGCAGCCCAAGAAGTGCAGCCTTCCCAAGACAAGGGAATGCAGGAAGCCAAGGAACACCAGGAGAGACTGTGCCACAGTGTTTCACTGAGGCATGGCAGAGAGATTGTCGTAGAAGTGTTCTCACATGCAAAAATTAAAATATTTCTCCTCCTGTCATGAGGTTTCTGGTAACTACACTGTTAGATGTGCCTGCCACTCAGCAACCCATTACTTTTCCCTAACAAAACAAAAAAAAAAAAAAAAAACACTAATACAAACATTGGCTGCATCCAAGGGAAATAGTAGTAAACTGTTATTTGTTCTTTGAATTAAAACCCCTCCTTTTGTTTAAATCTTTGAGCTGCTTTGCTTAGTCTAGGACAATTCAATAGCTATTTACATACCATTGATTTTCTTCTAAAGGTAAAGTCATCAGACCTTTGGATTACAGCCAGTTTTTCCAAACCTAGATGAACAGAAACCACTGCATAATTTTAAACGGTAGCTAGATTCCAACTCTGAGATTTTCTTCAGTTGTTGGATTGTAAGAATAAATGCTGAACAAACACTCATGTCTTGTATCATTATATTTATTGTTCAAAACTGCTGGTCGATATTTTCTTGCACATTAACTAATAGCACTGAATATTTTCCTGCCCATACAATATTATAGTTAATAGCAATTTTGATGCCTTGCGCCACAATAAAAATTGGCTTCCAAAAAATCAATAGATTCCTTGTTTTGTATCAGGGAAGAGAGACAAAAAATAAATCATGAATTTTGAGTTGATCATTTAGTCTGACAACATGGTATTCAGAATTTCTTTGAATGATAGTTATGATTCTCTGTAGAGTCAAATTCTAATCTGAAATGCATCTCTGAGTGCCTTTGCTGTTTCTGTTTGGGGACAAGTCACTGCAATAGTGTCTCAACAGATTTTCTGAGGCTAAGTGTATAATACAAGTTTGATGTTCACAACACCAGTTTTGCCTGGCTGATGTTACTTGTGGATTGTTCAAGTTAGAGCAGCATGAATTTGACTCACAGTACAACTTGAATAGGATATCTTACTCTGGTTTGGAACAAATAGCATATACATATACAATAACAGAAAAGGGATTAACCTAAATGAGCCTCCCTAAGTTTCAAATATAAGTGTTCTGAGGTTTTCTCAGAGAAAGGACACTCATGAAGGAAAAAAGACATCCACCAGCACGAATAACCAAGTAGATATGACATTCAGGCTATCACAGTAGTCTGAGATGAACACAGAAAAATGGAGTGGCTTTTTGGAGGCTGTTTAGACTGAACAATATTGCTGCTTTTAAGGAAAGAGTTCTCTCAGTTTTATCAAAATGATCTGATCCAGTGTTTTTCTTGATAGCTCAAACCCATTTTTTTCAGAGCAGATATATTAAGGATCCAGTATCAATGATGTTTTAGCATGACAAATTATTTTCATTCATACTCATGGCAAAATAGTCTCTTATCTTTTCTATCTGAACAAATAATGGCTCACTGTAAGACTACAGCATTGGTTACTTCGTGCAGAGGCTTAATACATCAAAAATTCAGCATGGATAATTGTGGAATACTCGTGATTGGTAATCCACTCAGAACTTCCTCATCAAGGACAGTGTCTCTCCTGCCTATGCATGCTCATGTCTGCAATAGTGCTTTACTTTAAACTCACTTTCTTTATTCCAGAATCATATGCTGGAGTTTTGTACCAGCAAATAATACCTGAAGAATTAATCTAGACCTGAAATACTACAGTCTCTGCTTTGCTTCATGTTGTTGTTGTTGTTGTTTTTTAAATTGTGCAATTTGCATACAATTTTTTCCTACCTGACCTGAAAATATTTGAAGGAACATCAGAGATAATATGTTATGAACTGACCACAGCCCTCATTCCCCATGCCCCTGTGCTGTGCAGGAGGAAGAGGTGGAGAATCAGGAAAAAGTTAAGCCTGGGAAGGGTGGAGGGCTGCTTGGAAGGGGTTTTTAAGAGTTGAATTTACTCCTTATCATTCTATTATGATTTGATTGATAAAAAAAAGAAACTATTTTCCCCAAGTTAAGTCCGTTTTGCTCCTGTTGGTAATTGGTGAGTGACACTCCCTGTCCTTAGCTTGACCCATCAACCTTTTCCTGTATTTTTCACTCCTCTGTCCAGCTGGAAAGGGGAGTGATAGAGTGGCTTTGGTGAGCACCTGATGTCCAGCTGGAGTCAAATTCCCACAACATTATTAACCTTCTTATTTCTTAATTTTTCTTTCAGATAGAAGATCATGGGCATCTTGGAGTATCAAAGTAATTTAAGAGAAATTGCATGCACAATAACATTAAAAAAGTGTGTATAAAAGACATGCTCAAAAATCCAGGCACTAATAAAATTGAACAATGTGGGTAAAAGGACTATAGTACTTTTATTTTAAATGTCAAGCTGTTACTGGTGAAAGCAAACATCATGGCAGGATGCAGATGAGGAGAAGGAATTGAATGACAGAGGTAATTTTGATGGAGAAATATTAAAATATGAAAATCAGGACAATGGACAAATGAGGTGTTAAAGTAGTGTTTGTGTAAGTGCCCTAGGTGAATTGGAGATTTATATGCAGAGAGAAGGAGACAAAAAATGGACACATGGATATGGAAGTAACACAAGGGAAGAAGTAGGAATTATGTAGGAGAATGAAGTGCTAGGATACTGAGAAAGGGTAAAGAATCTGACAAATGGAATGACCAGAGACACAGCAGGTCCCTTTTCTGCCAGGATTTCCTGACAAGCACAGCCCTGTGTGCCTGCACATTGGCCCCAGCTGTGTGGCAATTGTTGATGCTGTTGTTGAAGGCCATGGATTTTATTAACTTGAGAATAGCAGTAAAACAGATTCTCATCACTGGTAAAACACCTTTTGGTGAAAGCTTGAATCACTTTGCCATACCAGTTTCTAATTGCCTCATTGCTATAGCTTAGCCAACATTTCAAACACTTTGTCTCATCATTATTTCTTTAATATCATTGCCAGACTCACTAATTGGATGCTTTGAATATGCCTCTACTTTGCCCTAAGGTTATTTTATCATACACTTGCATTCTTCCTCACAACTGATGAAAACAAGCAGAATTTTTAATCTTCAGTCCTTTCATGGCATTTCTTTTGCACTGGTGTCAAATAAATAAATTCATCATATTGAATTTCACAACAGTGTGACTCATGATTTCTTACTAATTTTCTTAACAAAAAATATTGAATCATCACTTGCAATTGCTCAAATTGTATCAGATAAAATCTGCTTTATTTTGCCATTTTGTCTTCTCACAAACACAAAACTGGGAAATAATTTTCAGGAAAACATGTGCAGACCCCTCCTATTACTTCTTGCTAAACAGACCCTGAAATAAAAGCCACTTCCCTGATGATATTCTCCAGGCTTTTCACTTTATCCCCATGGTCCAGAATCTGGAACTACTAGGAAACATCTGTGCTATCAAAGCATTCCTGTACAGAGGTCTCAAACACATCAAAAATACCAAACTGGAACTCAATGTTCAGGAAAATTATTCTGAGCAACTACACCTCAAACAACAGTTAAAAATGCATTTTTTATAGAAATGGAGAAATATTCCTATTTCAAAGGACCCAAAAGATTACTAAAAAGTCAACAAAGTGAGAAGAGAGAGTGGGTAGTAGCAAGTCCCTAAGAAGGCACTGCATACTACCAGTAGCAACTGGACTTAAATAAAATGAAAATAAATAAATTTTAAAAAAAGGAATGTGTTCTATTATTAAGGACATCAATTGTGCTTGAATAATATTAATTTTTACCATAGGCTTCTGGTAATGGTGATTAGCAGCAATTCCTTTTACCCTGATGTCCTGATGTGCAGGAAAATGTGTTTGTGTTTCTGGAATGCAAACTGTACAGGATTAAGGAATCTGGCTTCAAGGAGCCAAATACATATTGTTTTTTGTTTTTTTTTTTTTTTATTCCATGATGTCCAAAGCACTAAGTAATCAGGAAAAAAAAAAAAAAAGAACTGGAATCAAATCAACTTTTTGAGACCATCAGTGCATTTGCCACATGTCTTTCTATCCTTTTTGTTATTTCTGCCATATTATAGAGAACTATGCAATTTGACATTAATAAGACCAAACCAAGATCACAGAAAAGGAGAATTTAATGGAATTCACTTACTAACAGATCATTCAGCCAGTGATTTCCTGTAACTGAGCATCTCAAACCCCATATTTAAGTTCACAGTTTGGAAAGGACCTCTGGAGGTCTGTTGCTCATCCTTCTACTCAAAGCAGTGTCAGCTACAAGGTCATACAGGTGGCTCAGAGCTTTGTCCAGGGCAGTCCTGAAAACCTCAGGGATGGGGTCTGTGAAGTCTCTCTGGACAACCTGCTCCATTGTCTACCTGTCCTCAGGCTGCAGGTACAGATCAAACAGGACAGATCCTGTTAACAGGATAATTGTTAATAGCCTACTTGTTAATAGCCTATGGTTAGGGTAGGAATAACTGCATCACTCTCTCAGCTGAGCCATCAAGCCAGTTTTGGATGACCATCTGGGCCAAAAAACTGTGATTTGAACACAAATGTGTCAAAGTGGAAAGTGTCAAAACTTTGATAAAGTCAAGGTAAATGGTATTTAATAGAGAACCTCTCCTATGAGGAAAGGCTGAGAGAATTGGGATTGTTCAGCCTGGAGAAGGGAAAGGCTTTGGGGTGACCTGATTGTGGCCTTCAAGGTTCCAAAGGATCCAGCAAGGAAGATGGAGAGAAACTGTTTACAAGGACCTAGAGTGACAGGACAAGGGGGAATGGATTCAAACTGACAGAAAGTAGGTTTAGATTAGATTTTAGGAAACAATTCTTCCCTGTGAGGGTGGTGAGGCCCTGACATAGGTTGCCCAGAGAAGCTGTGTATGCCTCATCCCTGAAAGTGTTCAAGGACAGGCTGGATGGGGCTCTGAGCAACCTGGTCTGGTGGAAGGTGTCCCTGCCAATGTCAGGGAGACTGGAACTGAGTGATCTTTAAGGTCCCTTCCAACCCAGGCCATTCTATGATTCTATATCTGCTACTCTTTCTTAATTCACAGACCAAGGCATTTTACCTCAGAAGGTAATCAGATGGGTTAGGCATGATTCACCCTTCATAAATCCACGATTTTGTGGATTGTTCCACAAAATCCACAATCCACAATTGTTCCCATCACCACATTCTGCTCTATATACAGTAAAATATATTCCAAAGTAGATTCCTTCATGGGACTGAAGTGCAGCTCTCCAGCCTGCAGTTCCCTAGGTGGATTACTTGGCCTTTTTTTGAAATGAATGTGACATTTACCTTTCCCCATTCATCAGAGATGTCCCTGTGATTTCCATGTCCTTTTAAATATGATAGTGGTTTTTCAAGGACCTTGACCAGCTCTGTCATCACCTTTGGATGATACCATGGACTTGAGCTGGTCAAGTTATCCTTGACTTCATCTTCACTCACTGCTGTTGCACAGCTGCACAACTTTTATCACACTAAAGTCTCCCTGGGTTTTAATGGGACACATGCAACAACTCATCCTTTAACACTCCTGTATTTTATGTAGCTTCTTCTCATAGCACAGCTGGCCATAAATAGGTATCCCCCTAATCACTGAGCTTTGAGTAGACAGGGAGAGAATTTAACTGCATGTGCTATGAGAAACTGATAATTGATAACTGATTTTTAAAAGCATTAAAATATCCTTCACAACAACACAGTGTTTTTAAGCAAGGTTTCAGAGAGCAAGCTCCCCAAATTTCTAGCATTCCTCCTAAAAAAAACATACACACAAATACTGGAATAAATGAAAAAGGAGAGAAATAACTGTTCAGTATTGTTCTGTGATAGGAAGAACAATATGAGCAATTTAACACCAAATTAGCTACTAGGAGTACCCAGTAGTTAAATCCTTAGAGAGCGAATGAGAGGGGAGATGTAGCAATTATTCTATAGAGTCATCTTTAAATAGATCTGAAAAGCATTACTAATATCTAAAGTGATTTTTTTTTCATTTTTGTGTAAAGAAATGTTGTGTAAGAAATTATATTTCTCAGCACACTGAGATGTTTTATAAAGCCTTAAAGAAAGTTAGGAGAGAATAAGAATCTTTTTACACCACTAAGAACAACAACAAGCACTGTTCAAGCTGGCAACCTTCAGAGTCCTCTGACAGTCACTACTCCTTCAGAATCTGGAGGTAAGTTAGGAAATCATTCAGATGTCACAATGATCCAAGTATTTCCACTCCGCTCAACACTTCAGAGGTTGAATTTTTATCTAGAATAAAGTTAAAAATATCAAATATTATACAAACGAAGTGAAAAAGGTTTCCTTTAATGTGTTGTTAAATTTAATAATTCTACATCCTTCCTGACACATTAATCAGTGTGATTTATTATGGTAGGGAAGACAAATTCAGAGAAATGGAAAGAAATCCCAACAGCAAATTTGTGCTACGTCCACTGTTATCATACAAAGATAAAAGTCTTTCCTAAGAAGTCTGTCTACAGTGAGATAGGTTTGCTTTAAAATTTAATATCAGCTTTTATGACTGAAAGAAAAAAACTGAAATAAAACATGAGCATAAAGGAAAGAAATTATACAAAAAATTACTATAATTATGAACATCAAAGTTATTTATCAAAACTCCATCTTCTTTATGCTAATTATTTTCCCAACAGATTATTCTGAATAGGATGAAGCCATCTCAGTCATGAAAGAAAACTAGTGTTTTCCTGTTCCCTGATAATTAGTCATTCATATTTAGATAGCCTTCATTCACTGCTGCACAGGTGCCTCAACCTTTGCCACACAACGTCGAGCAGTATTTAAAGAAATACTCTTTGAATACTTGTATAGGAATAATAGAAAACTGTATTAACAGCTTAATCACCCTGCTCTCTCTGAACAAGAGATCTGTCATGTGAAATTAATCTTTGTTTTTTTGTCAGAAACATGCACAAAACAGTTCTGACACTAAAATATGACAACGTTGTATCAGCAAGCCTGCTTCAGCAGCCCTGCTAATTTAACACCCTATTCAGCAGATATTTAATTTCCGTGGCTGTTGGCCATGAAGTTTCAGTGAACTTCTATGGGTTGGCACCTGCAAAGCTTAATTCCAATTCCATAAACATAAATTCCTGCCTTCCTCATTGCAGATATGTTAACTGCTGACTCTGGCTACAGTTCTCCAGCATGTCTTTTTCCCATAACTATACATAGCAGTCAGCATTACATGTCCATCAGAATTATGAACTTATGTTTGGATAGACCACAAGTAATGACAAAGATGTGGGAGGAAAACCAAGTAAGAATAATGGAAATACAGGTGTGCTCAGAGGTGTTAAACCTGAAAAGGTTCTCTGACCAATGTATTCCCATCTGAAAAGGCTATTTATTTAAGGCTAATCTACAGGAAGTAGATATTAGAAAAAAAAATTCTTTACTGTGAGGGATTGTGGGAAACCAGGAAATCCCTCTTGCTGCCTTGGATGGGCTGAGACCCGGGCAGGGGGCTCTGAGAGCTTGGAATGGAGCCAAAGATCCCTCTGCTTTCGATCTGGAGCCATGGAAACAGTTACCAACTTTATATGAGGAATTATAAACCAGGGAAAGTAGAATTAAATAAGTAGCTTATTATTAAGTAGAAAAATAGAATGTTAGGATTCATATGAGAAGTGTACAGGGGGGGTCAAGATGGAGGAATCTGGGTGTGTACTGTTCTCCTTCCTTCTTCTTCATCGTCTCCATCTTCTTGGTGATGTTGGCACTTTGGGATTGGTTTAAGGTAGAATTTCACTGTCTAACATAGGTGATAGGTATTGGGAAATAATGGTAAACAATGTCTACATAGTTTATAGTATATAAAGACAACACATCCCCGGGGGCGGACAGTGAGCCTTGGACTGCTGAGAGCATCTGGGCTGGTCAGGGAGAACTTGTTATAGACAAGAAATAATAAACAACCTTGAGAATGAAGGCCAGGCAGCTCTGACTCTTTCTTTGACCATCTGGCTGTGAAAAGGACTCTCGGGAAATCCCCAAGCAAGGGGAATCCCAAGAAGGGATGACCCATCCCTGGAAGTGTTCAAGGTGTGACAGTGCTCTGAGCAATCTGGTCTAGGAAGGTGTCCCTGCCCATGGCAGGGGGGTGGAACTAAATGATCTTTAATGTTCCTTCCAACCCAGGCCATTCTGGGATTATGATTTTCTTATGAGCCAGGATCTTCTAAAAGAGAGGTACTGTTAGGGTGTTACACTGCTTCAGTAATAATGAACTTTGCTCTCCCACTGATGCTGATTGGTGCATCCAGAGCAGTTTAGGCTAGACATGGAGTTTCAAAAGATTCAATAAGATTCAATAAGAAAAGAATGCTTCTGAGTGCCAGGATGTCTGGTTGTGCCATCTCAGGCACAAAACAACTTGGAATCTCAAATCTCAGTTATTTTAATTAGAAATATCTGAACAGCACAATTCAAACTGTCATAAAATAACTTATTCACAAGATTAAAAATATCATTATTTTCACTCAGGATTAAAAGCTAATGAAATAACCAGTGACAGAGCAGTCTGCTATTTCAATGCTTCTTACTTAAATAAGCATCATCCACTAATAGGAAATTGTCATCACTGATAGCAATTGATAGTATTCATCACTTCACTACCTTTATTAAAAAAAAAAAAAAGAAAGTATAAGCTGTATCACTGCAAATACATAATGTGAATGAGCAGATCAGGCTGATTTGCAAGGCTAGGGGAAGAGTTACATGAGATTATCACCAGATCTTATTGACTGATTGACAGGGGTGCTCCCAGTTCAACACTGCCAGTTCTTTGCAGTTTTTAAGGCCATTTAAAAAAAGTTAAAATAATAAAATAAATACAATTGTTGCCAGAATATGTAGAAAGAATTTCTACTATTTATTTAATCTGGATTCTTAGATTCTGTTAGGTCTGTCCAACAATGTGTGCATAGTACAAGTTTTATGGTAGCAGACATACCTAAATGAGCTTGATAACAGACTGATATGAAACCAAGAAACTACCTTGCTATAGCAGGAAATTTGTTGTGGTCTAATTAACCTTGTAGAAACAAAAAAAAATGACATTTTTAAATTTATGCAGCCAAAGTTTCACAGTGAAAAACACAGCAAACACCTTTATTTCAGATGACCCAAGATGGCACCCTTCTGGGTGGTCAGAGAAATCTTAAATTAGCAAAACTCCCCCAGCCTTAAAGCCAGGAAAAAGAACTGCACGAATTACTGCCTTTGCTAGTAAATGTTAAAAGCGACAAGAGATTTATATGGTGTTACTGGCTGGATCTGGTTTGATCTCTTTAAAGAAAGGATATAGGTTTTGAACATACTAATTTTTATTATTCTGTTAAACATCAGGACCATTTGCATTTGATTCCAAAAGTTTATTGTCACAGAAGATCTACACTTCCTTCTTGACCATCACCCCAGTGTCACATGCCTGGCTGCTGGAAGATGAATGACCAGCAGAACAGAAGCAGAAGTGCAGAGAATTACACATCAGGAATGTTGTGTCTATATTGTTAGTCTCTAGAAGTTGTTTGTCTCTCCATTTTGGCCAGGGCATATTGGCTTGCCAAAAGCTATTTTTCCATCTGAAACCTTTCACTGACTGATTCTGTGGTGGCCAGACTTTGGCTGGCTGCCAGGTACCCACCAAAGCCATTCTACTACTCCCCTCATCCACTGCACAGGAGAGAGAATAAGGACAGAAAAAAATTTTTGGTCTAGATAAAGGACAGGGAGAGATCACTCACTAATTAACGTCATGGGCAAAACAGACTTGACTTGGGGAAATCAATTTAATTTATTACCAATCAAATCAGAGTAGGGTAATTAGAAATAAAAGCAAATCTTCAAAAAGCACTTTCCTCCCACCCTCTGCCTTCTTCACAGACTCAGCTTCACTCCTGATTTTCTCTACCTCCTCCACGCCCAGTGGCACAGGATGAGGGGGAATGGAGCCCGTGGTCAGTCCATCACAGGTTGTCTCTACTGCTGCTTCCTCCACAGGGAGAGGATTCCTCACACTCTTTCCCTGTTCCACTGCTGATTCCCTCCCATGAGAGACAGTACTCCATGAACTTCTCCAGCTGAAGTCCTTCCCATGGGCTCCAGCTCTTCATGAAGTGCTCCAGTGTAGGTCTCCCATGGAGTCACAGCCTCATCTGTGCACAACAGACTTAAACAGTGAGGGAAGGCAGGAGTTAAATAAGCACAGTGTGTAAGGTATGGAGAGATCAATCAAGTTTAAAACAGAAAATTCAAGACACTTCATGGATTGGATGAATAATATAGGTATCACTGAAATAGTTTCCCAGATAAAATGGAATTTGAGATTCATTATTCTAAGTCACTAATGGCTAGAAATTGGAAACTGTAACATTACTATTATCATTATTGTTATAATTATCATTATATTAACTTGAACTGGCAATTCAGTTTTCCAAAAACCTGCCAGTGTTCTTGTCTATGCACAGTAGTTTGCCTTTATTTCAGACCTCAGCAAGAAAGCTCAAACTGCCCCTGCACTGGGTTAGCCTTGAAGGATATCACAGGACTCTGTGATCCCCATAATGGTTAATTTGGGTGAGTGCCTCTGTGTTGTGGATGTCATGTGACAGCTAATTAGTCAATATCTGTACAGTCAGTACAGATGTACCTGCAGTCAAGATGCATCAGTGTTGAGTAGATGTATATATTGTCTTGTTCCACTGGAATATTGTATGCGCCTGTTCAGGAACTGCAGCTTTATTAATGAGAATATTAAAGTGCATGTCCAAGGGACTCTTCAAACCTAAGTGCATATTCCAGTCCTGACTGTCGTCACTGATTGAGGAATCTGAATTTTGACCAAGGCTCTGTCAGAATTCCAGGGATCTTTGAGCTGGAGAACCTCACTGTGGCTGGGTTCTGCACTGCCAGCTGCGCCCTGACCATAGATCCTTCTCATACAGCATCACCTCAGGGTTCCCAGCATCAGAAACAAGATTTTATAGCTGCTATCACCTTTTTTGGGCTACTAATGAATAGTTATCTGCATTGTGAGTGCATTTATTATGGGACTTGAAAAGAACTGGCACCTCCTCAGGGCAAAACAGCTCTTGAGCTTCTTGCTGTGCACATAAGACCGGACCTCTGTCTCTGTGCTAGTAACCTGAACTAACCTAACTGCAGCAGAAATGTGTTGCATTTTTTTTCCAGCCCTCCCACACAGCATGATGAACTCTGACAGTGAATTTCATCTCCATAGCCCACTTCTGATCAGTACCCACAGTAATAAGGCACTGTGGTAAGGAGGGCAGTGGGATATTTTTGGAATCGGGAAAACCCCTCAATTTTCCATAGGACAAATAAATATAAATAACAATAAAATATACTACTGCATGCACTTCAGCAAAAAATTCACAACCAGGCCTTCAGGGTTTCTTTTTTTTTTTTAACTCTTGGAAAATGGACAGTATGCTGAAGCTCCATTTTAACTGGTTTTCCTCATTAATTTGGCTTCATTTCACAAATGCAGACTGCTTGTACCAAGCTTTTATACACTGCTTTTACTTTCTCTCTCCAGTGTGCCAATAAAAGTGTTTTTCATCTGAAGTCTTATATTTATCACTTTTGGTGTCACTTAAAGGAATAAATCTATCACGGAGCAAAGTGCAAGTCAATAAAGTAATGTACATATATCAGAAAAACTTTTTACCAGCTAGGGTAGCTAGTATGTTACAGAAAATAGAATTCTTTGAAATATACTGTAAGGTAATACTCTTAACTGTAGCTGTAAATTCCACAGTGAACCAATAAATGTGTGCTTTTATGCTCTAATAAATGTCAGTTTTAAATATCTTAGGATGCCTTAGCCTGTTTTAACCTCATCCCTATAGAATTGCTTCTTTGAATTAAATAGAAAATACATTTTATCAATTTTTCCTTAAAAAATAATTTAAAAAAATCTGTATTGTTAGTAGGGCTTCCACAGAAAATCTGTAATGAAGACCTTTATATCCTAATAGCTCCAGACTTACTAAAAATATATGATTACATAAAATAATGACCTGGAGGGGAGCTATAGAAGTAAAATAAATATCCACAGCCACTTAAGCTGTGTATCTTCTCCTGTTTTTCTGGATGGCTCAGCATAAGCCAGAATGATCCATGCTCAGGCCAGAAGCTTACTTTAATGGAGTGATCCTTTGGCTACCTAATGCAATTGGCAGGAAGGTTTCACTCTATTTTTTTTTTCAGATGTTTTGCTGGGAATTTGAATAACCAGACAGCAAAGGGATCTATTTGGTGGACTTGTCTCTCAGTGTGTGGGCTGAGTGGTTGGCTAGACAACCTTCGGGCTGGCTTCTGTCAAAAATTTTGACGGAGCCATCACGCCATCCATGGGAACAAAATACCATCTGTAGTGGGCACTTTGAGTACACTAAAAAACAGGCAGATGAACAGGCACATGTATATTTGTGAAGTAAACTGCATGGCAGTATGAAAAGCAGAAAAGGCCTTGGCTCTGTGCAAGCCTCACTCAGCAATAACAAAAACATCTCTATATTATCTGCTCTGTGTTCAGCACAAACCCAAAATACAGCCCCATACCAGTCTCTGTGAAGAAAATTAATTCTACCCCAGCCAAAACAAGCACAAACTCTTAGAGTTTTCTTTAAGATAAGGCATGGTATGCAAGACTTGGGTATTGCAAATAGCTTCTCTCAGACAGGCCATATGGCCCTGCCACACCACACTGGTTTCAGGATTTTGGGTACGCTGTGAGTCGGTGACTTTCAGATTACATTTGCTCAGTTCACATGCAAAATAGTGTTTTGTTTGGATTTTATTACTAGCAGTTCTGTCAGAGCATGCTTAAATCTGAAAGCCAAGCTACTTTTTCTTCCCAGCTCATGCATTTTCCAGTAGAAATGAGGTCTCTGGTGGCCTAATTTCACCCCAACTCAGACTGGCACTAGTCTTGTCCTTAATAAGGGCTTCAATCTGCACAATTTTACAGAAGGTGTAAGAGATGCGGAGGTAACTCAGAAGAGCTGACAACCAGATGTAAATCATTCTCTTTTTGGATCGGCACAACAGCAGGAAAGAAAAGAGAAACCACGTACCTGGCAACACTTGCTCCGTTTAGACATGCAACAGGAACACTCAGATAAAGCAAAATCAGAAGTCTTTTTCCACAATCACTTTTCTGACAATTTCTGACAATAATGACACAAATTTTGTGTAGTTTGACTGTTAGCTGTGCACATTCATCAGTTTTTTCCTAGAGTGTTTAATACCACACCTCTTTTAGTACTGAATGCATTTTTTACCATTATCATTTCTAGTTCTTCTGAACTCAACATTTTTTTCAGATTGAGCTTATTTGTTGAAATGGCATGCTGCACACAGTCTGTGAGTACACTATACAATTCTTAAAAAAAAAAAAAATCTTTTCACTGGTTATCATTATGGTAAGAGTTTAGATACTGCAGTGACTAAATATGTAAATATTTAGCAGCTAAGTTATGAATATTAAATATTGATATTTTGTATTATTGAAGACAATAGAAAAAAAAACCTGTTTTTACTGCCTTATCTACCAGCTGAAGAGGTTGTCAAGATTTCCAAGTGCTTGATGATGTCCAGTGACACAGCTCAGAAGACTAATTACCAGCCAACCCAGAAGACAGATAAAAGGAGATATTTTTCTCTTTGAGGCGAAATGAGGCTGACTGATTTGCAGAAGAAATTTATCAACAGAGAGTATTCTGCTCTGATGTTCTGTTTTGACTATGGCAGTGAAGCACAATGTCTTAGCAAGACAATATGGACAAAACACTACTGATAAAATAGAAGCAAAAAGATTCTCTATGCAAGTAGATATCAGCTCTTTGCTGGAATGATTTGTGCTCAGCATTATTATTTATGCTGCTCAGCTGCCCAGAAGCTCCGATTGTTGTTGCTACCACCTTTGCTAGGATGATCCAGAAGGAAATCCTGCCTGCCTCAAATCAGATGCTTCTTTTAAAAGAAAACACTGATAACTGGTATAAGAGCAGTACTGTCAATCTGGCTTTGCTGATTGGGATCTGAAGTACTGCTAGATACATTCCTGGATGCTGAAAATGCTAGAAATGAAGCCCATCTCAAAGCTTGGCCACAGTGACAAAATCACCCTTTCTTATCATTGGACAGGACAAGGGGTAATGTTTTCATACTTAAAGAGATTAGGTTTAGATTAAATATTAGGAAAAAATAAATCTTTACTGTGAGGATGGTGAGGTCCTGGCACAGTTTGGCCGGAGCTGCCCCATCCCTGGAAGAGTTCAAGGCCAGGTTGGATGGGCTTCTGAGCAATCTACTTTGGTGAAAGCTGTCTCTATCCACAGCAGGGGGCTAGGAACGAGATGATCTTTAAAGTCCCTTCCAGCCCAGGCCATCATCAGTAATTATGGTGGGTTGAAATGAAAAAGGAGCTTTGGGCAGTACCTCTGAGCAAATGTAAAACAATAAAGAGAAGAGAAAGTCAAAATTTCTCTTCTGAGCACAACAAAGATGTGTAACAGACCCTTGGGACCTCAGCATGTGCTGCAGCTCCAGGGCACCCCTCACTGTACATGAAGTACAGCCTGACTCAGCACCAGCAATGGGCTATTCTGCCCTGTGGTTGGGAAGCTTCTGAAGAGCTGCAGCACAGATCTCTGAGAAGCAGAGAGACACATTTTAAGCCTCATTTCAACCCTTAAGCTCCTGACTGTGTTCTCTTAGAAACAAACTTAAGGCTAAAAGTCTTCCAGAAAAGGGCTACATATACTATTTATCAATGTCAGTGTAATTTCAGTTTCATATAGGATTTGTCCTTCCCACCTTCCTGCAGCTGTCTTTGTGTTTATTCTTTGTCAGACTATTGTCACCTGAAATTGGCCACTGGCAAGCATAGAGACTCAGAAATGGTCATTCTAGGAGGAAAAACTTCACTTGTTTTGATTTTCTAAATAGATGACTCCCCTGCAGCACTCAGTTTCAGGTTAAATACTTTGCTTTCATTATGAACTAGAAGTAATGGTTCTGATCAGATAGATCAGAATAGTATTACCGATCAGTATCAGCAATAAATAGTGATCAGATCTATATTTATACATTTGCCATGCTGTTAATGTAAGTATTGGTCTTGAGTCTTCCCATTTACATTTCATTTTAGGACTTGCAGGTAGAAAAATTAGACTATTCTTCCAGAGGGAAAATTCTACTTTCTGATCAAGTCTATTTAAATTGTCGAAATTAAATCCACAGCATGCAGAGAAGTCTGTGCTCCAGAAAAGCACCCTCCCTAACTCCAGTACTTTTTCTGACCATTCAGTTCACCTCACTTCTCTTCCTCTACTTCACAAAGATGACGTGAGTAATGATTATTATATTAGCTCTGGTACCACGAATGCTACAGCAGACTTACAGCATAATTCTCTTCCTCCTTAGGGAATTGATATTTTTAATCACAGCATAAGAAAACCTACTCTGTAGCCAGAATATTTTTTCCCTATTTCTGTTTCTTTATTTGTTGTTTTGATGCAATAAATTGATTAGATAGACTAGCCAGTAGTTTCATAATCCTGTTCTGAGCCTATCAGAATTAATTAATGTTCACATAACACTATTCAGGAAGTAAGTTTTAAAAAGCAGAGTACTCATTATGATATAATTTTCAAGGATGCCATCCACATGGTATAATTGCCAGCAGTTATAGGGACAGATACTTGCATATTGCAAATGGGCAGCACAGCTCTCAGGTGAGGAGGTGTCCAGGGTGCAATGTGTGGTCCTGTGTGAGGTTCTTCTCCCTCATCAGGTCTGATTTCCCCTACCCTGGCTGCAAGTATCAGTGTTATGTCAGTGAAGAAGATGTTAAACAGCTACAGAATGGGTCTGGGTCCAGTGAAATGGGAAACAGCAGTAACTGGCTTCACAACACCATGTGTCAGGTGTGGTCAGTGTCCAGTCCCAACATAGTCTGGTCTTCAACACAGTCCTTTGAAAAAGACTTGAGACAGTTTTGATCCAATACTCCTGCCTCAAATAATCCAAAATTAATAAAAAAGGAATGTGAAAGTATATCTACAGACCTCTTTAGCAGTTTGTTTGCTGTTTGGTAAACATTTCTCAGCATCCACAGCAGAAGTAACTTGATAGTTGCACTTACAGTCTGCAAAACTGTGCTTTATGTCCATCTTCTCCAGCTTATTTTTGATACTGCACTTCTACCTGGTCTGTCCCACCACAAAAGAAGAGGAAAACCTCAGATTTTGTTAGTGCACAAACACAAGCAGCTTTCATCAGGATCTTACTAGCACACCCAAAATTTCTTTAAATTTATCGCTGAGGTCAGTGCTGAAGGGTTTTCTCTCAGTCTAATCTCTCTAAGCTCGAAAAGTCAGCCAGTGGTGACTCAAGTCCTTTTTATTATGACAGCCTCACTGAAATTCTCAAGTTTATCAGTGAATCAAAGGATCATCTGAGGTACTTAAACTCTATGAAATTCTGCACACTACAAGATTCTGGAATCCATGGCATTTCTATGGATGATTCCTCAGTGTCCTGGTTGCAGAAATTGGTCAGAGTTTAGCACCATGTGGGCAGAGCCAAGTGAAAAAGAGCAGGCTTTGGGACTATCTAATTGCAGCCTTGCTGTACCTGAAGGGAGCTTACAAAAAAGATGGAGAGAGACTATTTACAAGGGCCTGGAGTGACAGGACAAGGGGGAATGGCTTCACACTGACAGAAGGTAGGTTTAGATTAGAGATTTGGAAGAAATTCTTTACCATGAAGGTGGTAAGGCCCTGGCACAGGTTGCCCAGAGAAACTGTGGCTGCTCTATTCCTGGAAGTGTTCAAGATCAGGCTGGATGGGGTTCTTACCAACCTGGCCCAGTGGAAGGTGTCCTTGCCCATGGCAGGGGGTTGGAACAAGGTGTTATTTAAGGTCCATTCAAACCATTCTATGCTTCAATAGGAATTCTATGGCATCAAGGTGACATTTAGAGAATGATACTCTTTGTCAAAATACAAAGTCTTGAAGTAAACCAATATTTATATTCCTTTGCCACTTTTTTTTGCACCTTGCATCTGCAGTGATACACGTGAATACTGCACACCTGAAGAGCTCTGTAGCTCTGAATGCCTGAAACACATTAACAGCATTGGAATGGGCTAAGGCATACAAATCATTGTTAAAGGAAAAGTGGTTGCCACAGTGCTGGGATAGAGCTAAATGTGATCTTCAGAGGCTATTAAGTTAATGCTGTATCATATTGAACAAAGTAAAGTTAGACACTGATGATTCATGTCCTTTCCACCACAGCTTCTTTCTTGGATACAGAAGTTATATTGATTTTCATGGATGAGCAAGTAGATCTGAAATCTGAAAACTTGATGAAATATAAATTATGGAATATGGACCATGTGTGATGATCTCATAACTGAGTGAGAAGTCTGTTGCTTGAAGAAAGTATGCTCAACTGCAAAGAGTTATTTTGACACACTATCACAATTTGTTTTTTTTCTTTCTTTTTTTTTTTTTTTTCAATACAGTTTGTCAAGCTTCTCCTTGTGCCCACTGGGATTCTCAGAAGCCTTGACTAGCTGCAGAAAGCTCTAATGTGGAATACCTAGTTTGTCATAAAGTGGAAAGTATTAACAGGAAAGTAGCAATGTGAAAAGGGCAACTTCAGTCAAGAGCACAGAATGAAGAAATATGAAGAAAAACTAAGTTTTTGTTGTTTTTAAATGAGAATTTGACAATTGGGTTCCAGATTCATTGTAAATAGAACCATGAGGAAAAAAATAATTTTATGAGATATTTTCCACTTAATAGTTTCCTCTGGATTTACTTTGTGGAGGATTTCAACCATTATGCTTCCACAGATTAATGCTTCCAACAAAGATTTATTCCTATAAAAAAATTCCTTTTTCATAATACAGAAGGGAAAGCTCAAACTTGTAACTCAAATAGATTTTAACCAAACTTAAGAACTTTTCCTAAGTAACTTTTCGTCAGCTTGTCCTGGAACTGCAAAAATATTTGGTTTAGTAAAGGCCTGAAGATGGAAGCAGACCCTCTTGTTTATTTTTCTGTGCTCTACATGGTCAGATCAAAAACATTAAACAGAGGAGTACTGAATCATCAGAAATTTTGCTGTACAGGCTATTCAGAGGTCAAGAAGGTGCAAAAGGGAATTCAGCATCCTTGTGCTTTCTGATGTCTGAAAATTAGTTTGAAAAGTCATTGAGTAGCTTTCTGAGCCTTTTAAAATAGAGGATATTCTCAAACTCATTGCTCATGTTTCACTGTTTTAGTTCTTTTCCCTTCATATCTCTGGAGAATGGCAGTGCAGGGACACTTTAGGAAGCAGTAGTGGGGCTACAATTTTTGTCCAGCTTTTATCAGCAATGCTTTTTAACTATTAGTATTCATTTTTAAATATAATTTTGTCCATGACTTTATTCACATTGACTAAAGAGGAATCTACCCATCTCCAGAAGAAAACATCATGTGGCTCAAAACCGTCCCAGATATAGCTCCATGAGGCCATGGCAGCCTGGGAACATATGTTAGATATTTGGGAATATTTCTGTGGCATCCTGTCAGTCAAGATCAATAAAGTCCCAAAGTGATATTGAGTTTGTATTATTTGAGGAAAGAGGATTCCCAAGTCTTGGGTCATTCAAGTCAGCAGCAAGCACTTCATGGGCCTCAAGGCAAGAAGGGCAAGGTCTGTGACACACATGTGATGAGAATACGACGCCTTGAGATTTTTCAGATTTTTTTTATAACATCTAGATAGGAAAAACTAGATTTAAAGTGTTCAAATACTCAAAACTTCTGAAATGCAACTCCTATAACAGACAGCAGAACCTCTCATTCCTAGCCTCTGTGTTTCAAGATGGAAAAAAAAAAAAAATATGTCAATGGAAAACTGAGAAAGAACACTTAAGGAGAGAAAAGAAAACCAAAAGTTAAAGTAAAAATTCATTTCCACTCAGATATTCCAACAGCAAAGCTGTTGCAAGTTCTCAAAGATACCTTGTGGTTATATTAATTTCCTTAACATGCTTAGGAGACTGTTAGAAATAAAGTGCCTTACAGCATATTTAATTTATCTCATACCTTTTTCTGATGTTTTTAACAACTGGACAAGAGCAATTATTTCCTGAGTTAATTCAGCACTCCAACATTCCCATAGCCAACTAAGACCACTAATTCTATCACAGTGCCCATGCATCCACTTGGCTGCAATTCCATAGTCCATCTTACTGAAAAACACTCTCAGGTTTTGCATATTAGGCAGCTGGAACAGCCACAAACACTAAGATGTTTTGCATTTAATGATTTAATCAATTTTGATCCCTGCTCTCTACAGAGAGGAATTGTGTGCAACAAACATTGGTGGAGTTGAAGTTGGGGCAATAAAGAGGGATAAAAGGGAGGTAAAGCAGCATCCAAAGGAAAAGATTCATCTAGTGAGAGATCATGATGTACTGGAGTTATCTCCATGAGTGGGAAATTTACTTCTAACTTGAAGAATAAAAAATATTTAAACATGAAAGCAAGAAAAATCGAGGATAAAGCAGTATGGTTCTGTTGGAAGTTGGATTGCTCAATTTGAGTGCAAGACAGGAGACTGGCCTCATGCAAAAATCCAGGAAGAAGGGAAAGGAGAATCTACAAAGAAAGAAGAGGAAAATAGCCTGCTACTAATATTTTTTTTAAGAAATAATTTTATGGAGGAATAAAAAAGTAGCAGTTGTGTATTTACAAGTACAAAGACACTTTCCTGACACCCCCTGACTCCAGTAGGCACACTCTTAATCTTTTAATTACTTGTTTAGCTTTCTTTCCCCCAGAAAAACTCAAGACAACCCAACCAAACAATCCAAACACTTAAAAAAGGCACAAGTACCTAAACCTGATCACTTGGCTAAAGTTAAGCTAGGAAGATATGGCAATCTAACATTCCTGATTGTATCAGATATGCCTCTAGATCTCTTTAAATTCCAGCAAAAAGATGGATACATGCACCAAATGACATGACCAATGTTCTTTTCAGTTTTATGGCTGAAGAAGCTCCTGCAGAACATAGGAATTAGTAGGTTTTTGCATTACTTTGTGACAAATAAACCCATGCTCACAGCACTTGATTATTTTATCGATAACATCACTCAATATCAGTTGTGGGGAATATTATACTCTAATATGCACATACATGTAGAATATGCACCAGCATGTATTACTATATAACTATATATATGTCTATATAATATATATTCTCTGATACTTGACATATTTGTATCTCCCTGAAACTAAGTGTTAAGAAATAGTTTTCAAGTTTTTTCTGCTATTAAAGTAATCATAATTAATCAACAACTCCAAAAGAACATTATGTCCATAATCTGAGCTTTCAAAGATGAATGAAAAGATTTTCTGTTGCTGCTTATAGGTATAGTTTAAAATCTCATGAGCAGTTCTACTACTCTGATGCTTCCAAAGTTAAGCTAATAGATGCCAAAGGCTGACTCCATAGTAACCTTTAGCCTTCATTCTTCTATTTTACTGTTATTACTTATTTAATTTTATTTCGTTGATCTATGAAAAGTAACTAGCTTTTACTGTTAGTTAAGTAGTATATTTACCTCACCAAAATCCTTGTTAACAGTATTTTGATAAAAAGAGAATCCAAACACATTCAGAGACACTGGCCTTTGCTTGGGAAGATGATCAAAAAAGTTTAAGAGTAATCTTAATTTTCTCACCTGTGGAGCTGTCCATATGGTGGAAGCTTTGTTGGCAGTACTAAGTTATCAGTTTCAGTACATCCATTCCACAACAGCTGAGTTGTTCTACAGCTCATTTGCAAAACTGAAGGCAAAGGTTCACACCACAAACAGAAGAATGGCTTGGTGACTCCAAAAGAAATAACAAGCATTGTAATCAGTTTTCTGCAGCAAATTTCCTGCAAGAGGACATGAAGCAATTTCCATCCCATCTCCTCATAGATACTACCTGTCATTTGATGTTCAACTCTGGAGAGCTGAAGGCATTCCAAGTTTGGAAACTCATAAACCCATGGGTCAGTTTGTGCAATATAGTGTTTGACAAGAATCATTTTAATGAGCATATATCCTTAAGGTATGCCACATATTTAAAGTCAGAGAATGTATTGCACAAGCTTATTACATAGAGCTTTTGTTGTACCAAGTGCAGCCAGCACTCTTGAAGTGCCTGTGTTTGTTTTTACTTAGGTTTGCTTAAGATAAAGTCCCTCAGACATTTGTTTTTGAAGCAGTATCCTGGGTAGCATATCCTCTTGCAATAAAAATAAGCTTTATCAAATGTTCTTATGGAATGGAATCTTCTCCTCTTCTATAAAGCTACATATTATTTTCCAGGCTTTTTCTAATCTTTTTCTAATCCAAGCTTTTTATAGGAATTTTTATGTATTTAATTTCTAGATTTCTTTTTGTGTTGCAGATTCCATCAATTTTCCTTCTTTTGAAAGAATGGAAGCTTTAATTCAACAATGTAGTCTCATGAGATTATTCACTATTCTCTGTAAAGATAAAGTAAAATCTACTGATCAGACTTGAGAGAGAGAATGATTGTTTTTTTATTATTTCATGCATGTTATCCATTCAACTAGCTGACGCAGAGTATTTTATGTGGATTAACTTCCCCCTTCCCCAAGTGCACTTCAAGAAGCTACAGGGATTAAGTGATGGAAAGGAGGGAAACAAAACAATTTAAGAGCAGTAGCATGTTCATAAAGTGTCAGTTGCCAAAGCTCAGTTTTGGACAGAAGCATGAAAGCTAAGTCTCCAGAGTTCTTGGCATCCCTAACATTGATTAAACCTCATTGGGAATGCAAGAACAGTAGTTATAACTGGCACTCCTGCTTCTGCAAGGTAGGGAGGATCACAAATAGCTTAGCTCATGAAAAGAGATACCAGATATGTGTCTAGAAGAAAATGAATTCTCTGTCCTGCTGAATCAGCCACCTTATTGCTGCAGAGCTGAATTAGCAACAATTGACATCTGCAACTGAATTAAGCCCAGCTCTCCAGGAATTAGAATCCTGAAACAGCGAGGAGTTGTTGCCACTGTTACCACCATCTAAAATACTCAGAGTTGTGAGGCCATGGTAGTTCTCCCCATTGAAGGCAGATCTATGATGGAGCAATGCCCTGAGGTCTTAAGTAGTGCTGCATCTGAAAGCCCCACCATTTGTTAAAGACAACAAATTCATGGAGGTCACTGGTTTAGTGTTACATGTTAGATTAGAACAGCAATATGACATTTGGGACAGTTTCTTCCAGAGCTTCAGCATCACAGCTCATTTGCTTCTAGTCAGAGAACTAGATCACGTTAATAATGAGCCATACTGTCTCATCTTTTAAATGAAATGCTAAAAGGCCAGTAAACAAGGCAATGTAGGGTGTGAATGAAAGGTAATAATCCTGCTATGCTGAGCATTTTCCATAATTGGAATTTTAAAGGTTACATGTGTTTGATCTAACAAATCTATGCTTGTAGGTTTTGCCTAATTTGCACCTAGGTAGCAGGTGGCCTCTAGTTTTTCTCCACCCCATCCTCTTCTTCTTACTCAAGCTGTATTCATACAAGCTACTCATCTTCATGACAGAAAACTTTAACTTTTAAACTGTTGCAATACACAAAAAATCCCAAATGTACACAAGTCTGAGACTGACTGCTCAGACAGAAAGGCTGACATACAGCTGCCTTGGCACCCAGTCATGAGCAGCTGAACCAGAAAGAGTAGGGCAGCCTTCTGCTCATCACCTCCACCACCACCTGCGAGGGGCAGCTCTGGGGAGCCTTGACTTTCAGGACTTGGGGTTAAACAAAGCCAGAGCTATGAAGGACTCTTTTGTGCAAGAAATGTGTTGTTGTTATAGGAATGAAGAAGACCAAGATAGCAAGGACAGTGGTACCTAACCATTACCCTTCAGCAGTGAAGCTTTAGAATTAGGATGATTCCTTCTCACAGAGAGGAATTAAAGAGCCAAGCCACTGGATGAGAAGTCCATAGTTATCCTTCAGTGTTGTGAGGCTTCACCCTGTTATACTACAGACACTACAGTGCCTCTGATCTTGGCCTCTTTCCCATCAAATTTGGGTTGAAGATGTTACACACCAGAGGTTTGTCCTCTCCCAAGCCTAAATGAAGCTCTTTCTTAGTGGAAATCTGGACTTAAGTGACAGAAGTTGATCAGATCTGGTGTCTGCACATGAGGATATCATGAGCTGGGAATCAATATAAAAATTTCAAGCTATGAGGCTTTTCAAGGCCAGTAAGGAAATGCAAGTCAGAGATCCAGGGATTTCGTACTTCAGTTTCAATCCCAGGCAGAGACTGCCAGGCTGGAAGTTCACACAAAGTTGGGAAGCACTGACTCCATAGTGCTTATATAAGCTGACTTTCTTGTGTCAGGCCTCTTGCATGGAGTTTTGGTGTGGCTTTTCAAGAAGGATAATGATTTTTTTCCAGGAAATATATTTCTCCTTGAGGTTTTTTAAGTGGTATTGTTATGTCTGGCAAGAGTGGACCAGAAGGGCAGCAGGAAAAACTTGAATTATCAGCTGCTGACATCCAAATAGGACAGCCTCTGGAGCCACATGAGAAAATCTTGTGGGTTTCTGGTGTCTCTTTTGCTTTGCTCTTGTATTTCTGCCTCAGTTGGTCCTGACTCCATTAACTCACAGTCCACAAAGCTTAGGCAGCAGAGGTGTCAGAAGTCACCCCTGCACACATGTTCATTGCACTGTGGGTATATCCAGCTTGATATTGGGCATAGTTTGGTCTGCTTTGACACAACACACAACATACTCTCTTTCACTCCCTCTGCATCATAACCCATCAGTCAGGCTGGCTCAGAGATATGAGCTGATCTATCCTGACTGGGAGGAACAGACTCAAGCAGCTCCTCTGAAGAAGATTTGGGGTAATGTTGCCAGCATTAACATTACCCTTTCTCCTGCTTGGAAGAGAGAGGAACACATGCACCACAAACTCATAACACAGAGTATGGTGAGAGTTTTTGCAAACAAATTTCAAAATTTGGTCAGAATGCATTAGAAAACAGGACAAGGTAGTGAAAAAAAAGTCTTATTTTCTTTGCTACTAGAATGCTGATTTTAGCTTAGTTTGTTAAAAAGTTCAGACATTGACAAAAGCAAAGACAGAGGAACAAGCAGGACTCCTTGTTCTACTTAAGAAATACTAAGTCCTTTCCAGAGGAAAAGAGAGAGAAGACACCCCTCCCACTCTGCAGCTGCCTGAGTACTCTCACTTCATCTGATGGTAGATCACGTGTGTTAACATCAGGACTTAACAGAACCTTGCTGTTTAGGAGAGCAGGACTAAACTCCACTGCAGAGTTGCTTTCATGGCATTATGGGTTTGCAGGAGGAGCAAGAATGAGCTGCTCTGTTATCAGCATCTGCAGAGTTCAGGAGACCAACTGCTGAAGGAAGAGGGTTCAGACAGGGTTACATTGCAGGATTCTTTCCGAAACACCCTCAGAATTATCAAATTGGGATAACAGGGTGAGCAGTAGAGGAACAGAATAAGCATTGGTAGAGCCAAGGAAAAGAGAGAAGCTTTGCAATGAAGTGCTAGAAAGAAAACATCACTACATGCCCAAAACCAATACATGACACTCCTTTTGTCTTCACAGCCTTGAACCCTTTCTGTTGGTAGGTACAAATGCCTCCAGGGGAAAGAAGAAACATCAAAACACAACCCACAGCTCAGTTCCACATGGAAAGGAAATATCCTGAGACTGTCAGGTGATCTCTACTGCTGAGCAGACCTGAGTCATCTTTATTGGCCACCGCATCTCCTTTATTAAATCACATTTTCTTTTCAAATGCCTGAAAGCAGTTTAGAAGGAAAGAATGGGTGTGTTGGCCCGGTAGTCATATTTTAAGAAACAGAGAAAGTATTTAGGAGAAAATGAGCACAAAATCAGATTAAAAAATCACAAGGGTCACAGCAAGAGGGAAATGTGCAGTTCATCTTTCATGCAGGGTGTAAGGCTTATGTAAATACTGTTAGTAGCTGTAACAGCCAAATGAGGTCCTGTCATCACCTCTGGTATGCAGAGAAAACAGGATAACACTGTGAAAGAAGAATACTAATCTTAATACTTTTCATCTCACAAATTTGCTGTGTGGGTTTGACAAACACCAATAACCAGGACTTGAGCTCTCATTCAAGTCAAGTAAAGGCAGATCAAGTAAAGATATGCACATGCTTATTCTCATCCAAAGATAGAACTTAACCTCCTCCAGTAGAGACCAGCTGGACTTTGAAGCTGGGCATATGTCTTCAGAAAATATTGCTATGCACTTGTGGCTTCCACTAAGCACACAGAGAAAGAAAGGGCTAGAAATGTGGCTCAGCTGTGAATTCCAGTGAACAAGTACTTCTACCAAGAAAGATAAATTTTTGAACAATAGTTGTTTTCATTTACTTCCTGTTTTCATAATAAAGATTTAAATTTGTCAAAATGTTATTTTTGGCAGTTTGAAACTCAGTTTACTATCTCAGTTTGGGACAGAACTGCTGCTGACAGAATTGCTGCTGGTTTGAGAATCAGAACTCCTCTGCAGAGTTCCATTACTGATTAGTCTGATCCAAGCCCAAGAGATATTAATAATCTGGGTCTCTATCCATGAAGATTTTTCTAAGGAACTAGATTTAATGGGACTTTAAGGGGCAGGGAGGGGGGAAGCATGTTATTTTAGTAGATGCAAGATATCACAGTTTAAGAATATGAAAAAAAATTGTGCACTTAAAAATTTTTGTGCTGATATATAAAAAAAGTCCTGTGGCCTTTAAGAAATCCTGTTTATCTGAACCGTTTATTGTTTTATTTTTTTAAAGCTACTTCTGCTATATGTTACATCTAAATGGATTATAATAGAAGGAAATTCAATTACTTTGGTGCTCCTTGGCAGCACTTGTTGTAGCTGTCAGTCCTGCTGCATTGCACGTACAGCCACAGTGGCATTTTGTGCTGTGCAATGCAGCACTCTGCAGAAACACCCGAGCCAGTGCTGAATTAGCTGGCCTGGGAGCTGCACAGGCTGAGGTGGGAACGCTGCCAGGGGAACTGGGGGACCACTGGCCCCAGCTATGCAAACCACTAATTCACAGGTGGTTTGGGAATTTCTAAGCCACACCATATTATGCAGGGTGGACATAAATTTTTAAGACACTTGAATGCCAAATAATGGTACAGTTTCATTCTCCTCTTCTCTTCCTTTTTTTTTTTTTTTTTTTCTTTTGACTTGCATTGACTTTATGGGTGAATGCTACCTAAGTTAATGCTAAAAGGGGTGAAGGAAACTTAAAATTTTTGCCATCCCCTTCCCTCATCTAGTATATCTTATATTTTCTCAAATGTTTTTAACATCAGTACTGAATTCTTTTCCATACCTACAGAATAAATAACTCATTAAAAATATAATGCCATTATAGCCCCAAGAAACTTGGCAGAAGAAGCAAAGTAGCTTAAACCATTTTTGTAAGCCAATGAGATATCAAATTGATGGAGTTCTAGCAAAGTTATCTAATAAATTACCCATGTGTTTTCTCCTCCTACTTTCAGTTATATACCAGGGCAGCTCCAAAACTTAAACTCATGGGCAAATATCAGAAGGATTTTACATATGAGTAAGAAAACTAAAAAGAAAATATTCATTGCTGAGAAATGAACTCAGAAAACAGATGTAACTCAAATTTTAAGCAGCATTTAATGAAAGCAGAGTATAGAGCATTACCACTTTGGGGAAACACAAAGTAGAACTCTTAAGTTGCTGCAAAGGGCAACTATTCCAACTTAATGTAATTTTTTACCCTTCTAGGTTTATTTGAAAATTGATTAGGGATACTGAATAGTAGTCATCTTTTAAAATTGCCCAAATCTGGTATTTCAAGTGTTGATAAAGCTATGAGAAACATTTAGTGATAATATTTGTTAAAAAATGATTTACCTACTTTTTGGAACAACACTGCTCAATTTTACCCATTTTCTTCTTTGATTTGTTAAATAATTTCGCTCAGAAGAAAAGTTACCTTACAAAAGTACCTAGCCCTGATTTGAAGATAGCAACATTTTGAAAGCTTTTTGTTCAGCTAAACTGTTCTCTTTCCAATTTCTTATTCTCCAGATGAGGAAATAAAACTTTGCAACATGGCAAATTAATGATGCCAGAGAAAACACAGTCCTCCTTCAAACAGTAATTTCATGGACATACAAGTTGCTAGGATTTAGCCAAAATAATTATAAAATTTCAATGCACTGGATGTTATTCATATTCTGGGTATCAGAATCTTGAAATATCTCTTGTTAGGCTTCAGAGTTAGAATGCAATTACTTTATTTGCTAAAATTCTAGGTTGCCCAGTCACTTCACAATACTGTGTATACAATTTTGGCTAATAAACCAGCACAAAGCATGTCAGAAAGGTGATGCATTATATACTAAAGACAGAATTTGTTATGTTTCTCTTGCATCCTGCTAATTTCATTGGAAAAGAGGTGGTGTGGTTACCTGGAGCCTTTCTTTAGCTGTGCAAATATACAATTGCTGCATTTCAAAACGACTTTAGGGGCTGGCAAGCTAAGAAAACTTGCAAAGGTGTAAGAAAAAGATAGAAGACCTTTTCAGTATCTATGGGTGGTATTCAACATATTATTCCCATCAGTTTAGAGGGGTTTGTTCCCTATTATCCATTCATCATTTCTGAGAGAGTAGGAGACTATCCATTCCAGGAAATGAGTAACATCTTTCTAAATTTTCCCACCTCCTTTGGCTGGACATCACTTGAGATCAAAGATTATTTGAAGAAACTTGAGCTCCCTCATATTAGCAACATAGGAGACGGTTAAAAACATACAAATTACAAAAAATGTTTTAAAATTCTCATTGTATTCACCCTAGGTCTGGATCTCACTCTTCTCTTTCTGTATCAGCTTTACATGAAGGAAAGTTTGAATCTCAGATGCCATGGAAATTCAAGGTAACTTCTCCATTTCAGAATGTATTGTTCAGTATGATCACAGCTCAACTTACCTATAGACACAGAGAAGAATTATTGCCTGGAAGAATAAATTCACTTGGAAAAAAATCTGTGTCAGTCAAATAAACAAATAACTCTGCTATTAAATCGAAAAAGTTGGCAGCAAAACACAACAGTGCTTGAAATAATTTTCCAATGCTACTTATTAACCTCAAGGGTTTGGGTTTTTTTTTAGTAAAAAAACTGATCCCAGGTAGTTTTAAGGCAGCTAAGAATCCATCAAATGTTTTAAAATCCATAATAATCTGAGATGTATTGACTTCTAAACCTGGCTATAAACATCCAAAGGGAAAATGACTTAACAATATACCATATATGATCTTTGAGTTCTGAGAAAGATGAAATTTTTAATTAAACCATCTAGTAATTTGCATACAAGATGTCCCTTAAGCACATCTGCAGTGATCTGTCACATTTAAAAGTAAAGTACACGAAGCACACAGAGATCTCTGAACTGTATTTGTAGATAAAACCTCAGTGTGACTGAAGAATGAACAAGTCTTGAAAGTTGTTCTTTGAAGAGATCCAGAGAATTACCAGTGCATTTTCAGAGTGACAGCAATGTGGATTTAACTACAGTATCTTCTGGGGCAATGAGAAAAGGGGACTTTCCAGTATAAATACTTATAGTCTGGTGTGTGTATGTGCTTTCCAGGTGTATACCTGTATACATATATTCCCACATTTTTAAGCTGGCAACAGGACATTTATATTCTTCTTAGAGAAAACAGACCAGGAAGGTCTACAAAGCCCTTAACAGATACGAAACCCTGACAGACCTGGGTTTGGACCACACTCCAAAGCCACTGGGGCAGTGACTAACCCTAAATGACCCGGCAGCGAGGCGGGGAGGGTCCCGCCGCCCCGCAGCCTCCAACCAGCAGCGGGAAGCGACCGCACAGCGGGAACCTGTGCCGGTGCTTCCCCGGAGAAGGGGCTGGGACAGGAAGGGCTGGCGCTGGGGCAAGAGGGACTGGGGCTGGGGCTGGGAGGGGGGTTGGATCAGGGGCTGGGGTTGGAAGAGGGGTT